>JAOUQZ010000035.1:29032817-29043579 GCA_028564935.1 Neosilurus hyrtlii
CCAAGTTCCCTCAAGATCATCACAAATCCACCAAGTTCCCTCAAGATCATCATGAATCCACCAAGTTCCCTCAAGATTATCATGAATCCATCAAGTTCCCTCAAGATCATCATGAATCTACCAAGTTCACTCAAGATCATCACAATTACATCAAGTTCCCTCAAGATCATCATGAATCCACCAAGTTCCCTCAAGCTCATCACTATTCCACCAAGTTCACTCAAGATCATCAAGATTCCACCAAGTTCCCACAAGATAATTACTATTCCAGCAAGTTCACTCAAGATCATCACGAATCCACCAAGTTCCCTCAAGATCATTATGATTCCTCCAAGTTCCCTCAAGATCATCACGATTCCACCAAGTTCCCTCAATATCACCATGAATCCACCAAGTTCCCTCAAGATCATCACAAATCCACCAAATCCCCTCAAGATCATCATGATTCCTCCAAGTTCCCTCAAGATCATCACGATTCCTCCAAGTTCACTCAAGATCATCACGATTCCTCCAAGTTCCCTCAAGATCACCACAATTCCACCAAGTTCCCTCAATATCACCATGAATCCACCAAGTTCCCTCAAGATCACCACGATTTCACCAAGTTCCCTCAATATCACCATGAATCCACCAAGTTCCCTCAAGATCATCACAATTCCACCAAGTTCACTCAAGATCATCATGAATGCACCAAGTTTCCTCAAGATCATCACTATCCGTCCAAGTTCACTCAAGGTCATCATGAATGCACCAAGTTCCCTCAAGATCATCACGACTCCACCAAGCTCCCTCAGCATCATCAAGAATCCACCAAGTTCCCTCAAGATCATCACCAAGTTCCAACCAAGTTCTCCTAAAATCATCTTTTTCTCTCTCTCTCTCTCTCTCTCTTTCTCTTTCTCTCTCTCTTTCCCTCTCTCTCTTTCTCTCTATTCTTCTTAGATCTATCCTGCAAGCTTGGAGCTTTTTATCACTCTCCTTTATTGGTTAGACATTTGGATTGTATTCTACATCTCTTGCAAATTACTTTGGGGACATGCATGTGCCACATGTACATGTAAATGTAAATATAGGTTCATTTTGATAAAATCTTATTCAGGACGAAAACTTTTATTTGATTTAAGGAAACTGTCACTGGATTTAACAATGACCACTGGGAAATCTGTACAGAATGAGCCAATTATGCTGTCACTTATGTTTGGAGAAAAAAAATAAATAATGAAAGGGCTGACGATTGGTTTATGAGAATCAGGTGTGTTAGAGCATGCATAATTACAGTGAGTGTGAGATGAAATGAAGTGTAAAGAAGAAACACTGATCTGCTAAATATAATTGCCGTCAATTTTTTTTTGTATTTAGCAGAGTATAATGAAGGACACAGTGAATGCATGATGCATTTTTAAGGATATGACTATAAATTTTTTTGAAAAATTTATACATTTAAAGTATATAGGTACATATATATATATATATATATATATAGTATATTTCATATGGTCTTTGAAAGAATTAATTTACACTTAGCCTTAATAAACTGTACCTCTTAAGCCTCATGTTATGTTAAAGCTGTATTTGTTGTTTTTCAGGATCTGTAAAGCTGGGAGTGATCTGTAGGATTTTTGATCTTGTTTAGAAAGCGTATGTTCTTTCTTGGCAAACATATGTTTAATTTTTCTTGCGCTGTAGACTCAAAACTCAGTAAGCTTATTTTCCAGTTTGATAAAGTTCCCTGAGCACTTAATTTATTTGTAGAATGATCTATGAATAAACTGTCATATAGTTATAGGATATTGTCAACTCCTCATCAAATCTCCCACACATTCTGACAGCATCCGAATCTCTGTACTCAAAGATAGAAACATAGAATTTAATGATCTTTCTTATGTGAGATGAAATAGGATTTTTACTTTGAAACCTTTAACTTTTGTCTTTTCCATGTTGGTTTGAGAAATAGATGACAAATATGACTCCTGATAAAGATGCGCCATCATAAATAGCTTTTAGTGGGGGGAAAGAGTGTACCTGTCACCCCACAAGAGAGAACTTTATTCTTTCAAATAGGGTTGTCTTAGACACAGGCAAACATCAAGCTCTTACAATGCCTTTAGATTATAATCATATTTACAAAATGACACCTCCAAGAAGTGATATACCTCCTGGAGAAAAGATCCCTTATTCAAAAGTACTTAAGGGTTTCTACTGGAATGTTGTCTGACAGGAAACATGTCTTATTAACAGCCCTGTGTGCAATGTGATCAATTACCTCATATGAAAAAAGACGCAGGGTTGGCAGTATGAAAATAGGATCTTTGTATGTACTACAGTCTGTTCAGTTCTCTAAGGGACTCCTGGAAGAGTAAACTGAAACTAAAACATAATTGTGCATATGGTATAATGTCTAATAAAGAAATTAAAATGCAGCAGAAACTGTTATAGCAATGGAAAATTAGTTACGGCAAATATCTTACATTAATATGTAACAGAAAATTTCTTGTTACTGTAATACGTCAGGGCCCAGTGGTAGGGAGCTGGATTACTGATCCCAAGGACAGGGATTCAAGCACCACTATCAACGGGATGTCACTGCTGTCCCCGCAGTGCTGCTAACTGGGTTATCAAATGCCGGCCATGTCTCTCAGTGTCTGTGGTGAGAGGCATGTAAAAGAAACATTGCTGATTTTCGTCAAGAGTAGCCATCAGCGTGTTTCTGCTCTTTGATGGACTGCCGAGCTTTCCAGGGTGTACTCTGCCCTCTCCCAGAATCGGTTGAGATGGGTGTCAGCCTCCCCATGACCCTAATTAGGATTAAGCGGTTCAGAAAATGAATGCATGAATGAATGAAAATGAATAATGAATGAATGTAATATGCCAGAACACAATCTTTACTGAATACCTCATTTTTAATTGACTTGAAATTGCAACTATAATACCTGCATTTTGGCTGTACATAATTACTCATGCAGATGCAGTTCCTGGGAAGATTTCCAAACTTAGTAAATAGTAATGTGTGAACCAAAATCATCTTTTTGTATACACACCACTTTATGTTTTATACTTCATTCAATTAATTTTTCCAACCTTATTACCCTTTCTTAGACCCATCTCAGCCAAGTCCAGGCAAAGGCAGGGTACACCCTGAACGGCTCGTCAGTCCATTGCCAGGCCAACACACACACACACACACTCACACACACACACACACACACACACTCACTCACTCACACACACACACACACACACACACACACACACGCAACCATTCTTAAATCACATTTACACCTAGGGGCAAGAATATCCAATTCAAATTCAAATGTCTTTGGACTGTGGGAGGAAACCAGAGAACCCTTTGGAAACCCATGCAAACACAGGGAGAATTCACCAGGCACGGGGCTCGAACTCATTCCCTTTATTAATGAGTTTAAATTATGATTTTTTTTTTTTACAATTTGACGCCAATCGTGATCAAAGTGGAAATCGTAGTCAAGCACAGTAGAGCTTAACAGACCATAAAAGAGTGTAACAGACCTTGATGAGTCATCCTTTGTTGTCAGGTTCATCGTCAAACCATTACAGGATATTCTGTAAATAAGAATTATTGACAATCTTTGTAAAGGTGAAAATAGACCCAAATGTAATTCTATGCTTTTTGTTTCTTGTGAACAAACTTAGGCCAGTGGGAAATGTTGAAGTGTAGGGTTTTTTTTTTAATTGGTTGGTAAATGGAAACTAGTTAGGGGTTAAAATGGAGCACAACTTTAGTCTGGAACAATGGCATCTTGATGATGTGCTAAAATTCCTTACAAATATTGTATATTTACTTATTATTATAGAGTATATTTAAGGTTTAAACTACCTCACTTTTTTATTCTTTTAGTGTTGGAGAACCCCCTCCAACACCCTCCCTTACATCAGTCACAACCAGTGTTGCTGTGATAGCAGACTATTGACAAGTGTGACAGGACTTTGATTACAGCGTCAGCCCTGGGGCTGCGGCTCGTCATCTGTCAAGTCGGAGCTAAGCTCTGCTGGGCTGATGGCAAGCGCAAACATTGAGGAGAGATAGGGTGAAGGGAAGGAGAGGAATCATTAAATCATTATACTTCACTCTGCATTCCACTGTACACAAGTCAAACTAGTGGCAGCTTCAAAACCAGAATGAGCAATCAAAGGAACAGTCAAATGGTTTTCATTCAATTTTCAAGTCATCTGATTAAATTTAGTGAAGACTGTCTGAACTGTCAAGCAAATCAGGACATATTCTGTCCTCTTTCTTTCATTCTTTCTTTCTTTTTATTCATCAAATAAAACCTATCCACTGACTGAACCCAGATGTCACCTCTAAATTGTAAAGTAAACTTTTGGAATAGTTTCATCCAGGATGGCACAGTGGCACAGCAGGTAGCACCGGTGTTTCACAGCTCACAAAAGTCTATTGTTTCATTCGGAGCTCGACTTATTGTCTCTGCTGAGGGATTATATAGTCTCCCGTTTCTCCCAAAGTGTTTCATCTGGGTTCTCCAATTTCCTTCCATCTCCCAAAAACTGGCTACAAAAAAAGGAGATAAAATTGCTGCTAAGAGTAAAGGAGTGCATGTGTGTGTGCATGTGTGGGGGCATGGTGCCCTGTAATGGATTGGCATCCCATGTCTAGGGTATAACGTGTTCCTACTATATGCTCTGGATTTGCTACAACCCTGACCAGAATAACAGAGTAGTGAATAAAATGAATAGATGAACAAAAGGAAAAAAACAAATAAATGAAATTAATACTAGAAATCTTCAAGAGGTCAGTGTGTGGACCATCTAGAGTAGCCACATATGATCTTATGTTGTGAGTCTTGCTGTTTCTCTAAACAGGAAGAAGTTTGGCAAAAGAGTAATACCCATTTGCATTTATGTGAGGATCTTACAAGGAAATACATACAGTGTAGCTGAGAGAAAATATGATGTCCTCATATGAGAACAGTGGGGTCTCAAGTGGTTAAAGGTTTGAAACAGAAATTATTATTACCATAGACGAGAAGAATTATTACCATAAACCACAGTTTATGCCTTGGAATTTCAGGCTAGGTAAATCGATCAGGGTTAGGAACTATTCAGAGTGCATAATTTAAGTGTGGTCACACTGACATGTGTGGCAACATGTAATGTACTGTGAGTACCTGGATGAGATACTTAAAATGGTCAAAATTTTGTTGGACAAAACATTGGACATTGCTTACCCTCTTTAGGGAGTGTGGCCAAAAAAATAAATAAAAATAAATAAAGTCACTTCCTCAAATATGTTTTGCTGGATCAACTTCACCATTGATTGCAGTCTGCATTCCCTGTGGCATTGTTTCAACAATCTTATGCAATGTCACAAGATTTATTTCTATTAAGGCTTGCATGAACTTTTCCCCAAGATCTTGTTCTGATTAAAGATAAGCAAACCACTCTTTAAAATCTTCTCCAGTACATCTCAAACAGTTTTAATGGGGCTATGGTTTATACTCTTTCACAGGCCTTATGAATTCTAGCATTGTAATCCTGGAATAAGCCGGGCCATTAGGCAATAAAAACCCCATTGAAGTGATAACATGCTCATTCTATACATTCAGGTCATCAGCTGACTTCATTTTATTGCCACATAATGTTGCTGAGCCTCAACATACATGTATCAAAATACATGTATAAAAAGTCTGAAGAATCAAATAATAAAGGGAGAACATTGTTGACCACGAGCCTTCATAGGAGCAATGGATGTGTGACTGGAACTAAACTGTGTTTATCTCTCACCTGATATGGAGTGATCACTGCACGCATGTTAATATCCATTAGATTTCCAAGGTTCTTATGTCTTTCCATATCTTGCACACTTAAAAAAATTCAACCAGGCTGTCTTCCTTTGTAAATCTACAGGTAAACAAAAGAATTTATGTGCACAGCCTTTAAATGATTGGTGCAGTTCACGGCACAACAACTGGTAGGCATGCTGTTGACATTACGTTCATCTTTTTGCCTACCAATATGGCTGCCGCTCAGGTGGACCCTGCTTGTGATGTCACTGCAATTGCTCATATTCAGCAGAGTGCCATACCGCTACCCTGTAGTGATAGCGGAGCTTGCATTGGGGTTCTTTCATCCTGTGGGTTCTCGCACGCACTCTTACTAGGGTAAGGGAGTTCTTAAATATTTTGTAAGCAGAGTAAGCAATTCACAAATAAACAACTAATTATATTCTTGTGTTACTAAAATGTTCTCTAAACCTTCGGGTTCTAAATGGTGTACTTTACATGTCGAGACCAAGATTGTGTGTTTGGTTCCCTCATTTTTATTCCCTTTAATAAAAAGTTGTTATAAAATGAATTAATCTTGATATACGTAGGATTCATGTATGAGGTTTCATAGTGCACATGAAAAACTTGTCAAGTAAGGGAAATCATATGGAGGCTCCACTTTTAGGAAGTGCTATATGTTATTAAGTGTACTCAAAAGCATACTCAAAATCAAGAGTCAAAACTTAAAACTTAGCAATATAAGCATATGACACAAGTTCAACTAACTGCCTGTGCAGGTTGCCAGTACCTCAACCTTCTGAAGCATTTAAGAGATGTAAAATCATGGTTGGTCCAGACGTGTCTATACACAGTGTATCCATGAACACAAGAGATGAAAATTCAAAATGTTAATTTTTAAGAGATGAGCAAAGTTATAGTCAACAGATTTAATTAATTAATAATTCTTTTTGTCGGATTGTGACAATCATGGTGAAATGCGATCGTTATTTTTATATACTTGCTGTGTTTATTTTGAGACAACCCTACCCTTTTTAAATTTCATGACAAGGTAAGCTGAATCCATTTTTATCATATATGTATATCATATATTTTTACTTTCCAAACAAAGTATTTCTTTTACAAAAACTGTAGAAGACAGACATTCTATCATACCTATTAGGCTATGAACTGCTTGAAAAGTCTCAGAGTTTCTGCAATCATATAACAGAAGGACAGATTCCTGCGGATATAGATGGAACTGATACACTGATATCTTTTGCAGATGTGTAAGATAGGGGAGTATGTTCACTTGAATATTCCCAAATTATAGCATAAAGCTTCTGATGTTGTGAGAAATGTTGTGTAGTGGGATATATTGTGGATAAAATATGAGATTATTACACTATGGAGTGGATGAATCTGGCAGAAACAAATGCACATGAAGACAATTTCAGTACCTTGTCACAGTAACTGTAAATATTTTTAACATAGTGGCGGTAGATTTCCAAGATAGCATATATTGCAAGTGTAATAATTCAGGCAGGGCATGCCAAGTGGGGACATGAGTTATTGTTCCTTCCCTTTTTAAACTTCTGTGAATTGTTTTGTTCACATGAATATAATTTAGTAGTTTTAATCAATCTTACCCACATCATACACAAAGTGATTTATTCTTTCTATTTGGAATTTTCTGATGGCAAGTGGTGATTAGGCATATGGCAAAAATACATGTCCTGAAATATATCTTATGCAGAGACAAAATAAATGCCTAGCTACTTTCCAGATTAACTCACAAAGCAAAGAACAGAGGTAAAATATCAAGTTAGACATTTTCAATCATCTCCTATTTCAGATGGGAATAAGGGGAAAGGAACCAGGGAACTGGAAGAACAGAATGGAGAAATAAAAGAAGATACCCAATCTACAACCGTGCAGAGGGGCTTTGACAGACACGTCTCACACAGGCTGACAGCTTTGTCAATAGCCCCAGGATGGCATGCTTGATTGACAGCAAGCAGGTGGTGGCTGAATGGAATTGTCAGACCAACTGTCAATCATCAGCTCTGCCAAGGAAACGGGGAGGCAGCGCAGCTGTCCAAGGTGATCTGTTGTTTTTCAAGGGAGAAGTAGGCATACATATGCACTGTGATAATAAAAAGCTGGGATGGGGATAAGAGACAGAACAGGTGTGCATGTTTTCACTACGTCTGGAAAAAAATCCATATTTCTTTTCTGAGAATTAGAGAATCAGAGAACTCAGAGAGGGGAATATATACTGTGTATATATACAGTACATACAGTGTATATTAGTAATTAATTAAATGATATGCCTTTGTGATTAATTTGTTTCATCACACACAGAGAGTGGGAAACATAACCCTTGAAGAAAAAAAATAATAACGGAGTTCATAAATAAACATGATCTGGGGCTTTGGAGGAATTCTGTATTAAGAAGTGGTCTCGGATTCTCATCTCAAATACAACGTTCAGCAATAACATGAAAACCACCTGCCTAATATTGTGTAGGCCTCCTTGTGCCTCTAAAACTCCCCCATCAAGTTGAGGCATGAACCCCTCAAGACCTCTGCAGGTGTTCTGTGGTATGTAGCACCATGACATTCATAGCAGATCCTTTAAGTCCTGTAAATTTTGTAGTAGGTCATTCATGGATTGTTTGTCCAGCACATCTCACATGGATGTACTGGACAAAGATGATTATTATAATTAAATTTTTTTGCTATACTGTATTAATTCCGCAAGCGAAATTATTTTCTCTGCATTTAACCCATCCAAAGTGAGCACACATGTAAACAGTGAGCACAGACACACTCAGAGCAGTGGGCTGCCACACACATTGGAGCACCCGGAGAGCAGTTGCGGGTTAGGTGTCCTGCTCAAGGGCACTTCAGCTCCCCAACTTCAGCTCAACTCCCCCACTCCCACAATTTTTCCTGCTGGTTAGGGAACTGAACCAGTGACCTTTCGGTCCCAAAAGTGCTTCTCTAACCGTTAGGCTACAGCTGCCCCTAGATTAGATTGAGATCTTGGGAATTAAACACCATGAGCTCTGTTGTGTTCCTTAAACCATTCCTAAACTAATTTTGTAATGTGGCAAGACACATTATCTTTCTAAATGAAGCCACCCCCATTAAGGATTACTATTACCATAAAGGGGTGTGCTTGGTCTGCAATGGTGTTTAGGTGAGTGATAAATATCCAAGTAACATGCATGTGAATGTCAGGGCCTAATGTTTCCCAGCAGAACCTTGTCCAGACCATCACACCACCTCTGCCAGCTTGCCTTTTCCCCATAATGCATCCTAGTGCTATTACTTTCCTAGGTAAGTGATACTCAGATACCCAGCAAATCTAAATGATATAAGTAGAGCAGGCCATCATTGAATATTGCTCCATTGTCCAGTGCTGATGCTCATATACCTCTTTAAGACACTTTTAGCAGTGGTCAGGGGTCAGTACTGGCACTCAGGCAGGTCTATGGTTATGAAGCCTTATACACAGTCAGCTGCAATGCAGTGTGTGCTCTGACTCCTTCCTAATAGTCAGCATGAACTTTTTCAGCAATTTGTGCTGAAGTAGCTCTTTTGTTGGATGGGACCAGACAGGCTTGTCTTTCTTCCTATACGCATCAGTGAGGCTTGGGTGCCGCTGAGCCTGTTACAGAGTCCTTCCTTGGACCACTTTTTTTAGCTACTAAGCAGTGAATTCAGGGAAGACACCAATATTTTGCTGGTTGAATGTACTGAATGACCAGGTTGTCCAATCAATGGACTTTTTCTTACTTGATCGCACGGATACAAAATTGGGGTTCAAATAATGAAAAAGTGGTTCAGGGAGCATGAGGAACCATTTTCACATATGAACTGGTACTACAGAGTCCTGACCTTAACCCTATTGAAAGTCTTGGGATGTGCTGGAAAAGACTTAATGGACTGGTTTGATTTCCCCCTCATCAATTCAAGATATCTGTAAAAAGTAAACCCAACTCTGGATGGTAATAAATTTTGGATACTAAATGCTTAAGTATGTCAAAACAATGCCATGACAATTATGGGCTGTAATCAAGGCTAAAAGCGATACAACAAAATTTTAGAGTGTACAATTTTCTTTTGGCCTGGCAGTGTACATCCACATTTTTGTAAAGATGTCCACTGTTAGAAATGCCTTATAAATAAAATTTTAATAGAATTGAAAGAGATTGCAGTCAAGAAGCTCAACTGCAGTGAAAGTTTTATTGGTAAAATCTTCATGGCTTTGACAGCCCAAGATACTCCGCTTTAGATGATGCAGAGGACAAAATGCTAACTAAAATCTTCCAGCTGTTATTATGAATTTTAACTTTGCTCTTTTTGCAAGACCACAATTATAAAAGTGCTGTATCAATTTAAAGTATGATGGACAGAAATTCTGTGTGATCTATGCTACACCAGGTCCTGCTGCTGACTCAGGTCCCGTCAAGTCTAAATGCCAATGAGCTCATATACTAATGGATAACTGCAATCCGACAAGCAAAAGCCACCAATACAAGAACAAAACACAGGAACTAATGTCCTTAATACTCCTGTGACAACATTTTGCATCACTCATAGAGTCAAGCATCCATCGTTTCAATGTTCAGAGATTCTGCTTCCCCCTTCTGGAGTTCATGTATTTGGAAGGTCATTTGCATTGCATTCCAAAGATGTTTTATGTCTGAATATGGAGGTATATTTCACATATGAAAACAGGGGAAAGGGGCTTGGCGGGGTTAACCGACATCTTTCACATTGAGCGGCAGGTTATTCAAGACATTTAAGGTTTAATCCAAAGCTAGTTTTGTTTTAAACAGTTGTCTTGCCAGGATATTACTCCAGCTTTATACTATAATTCAGAATCTAGATACAATTCTTTTTTGACCATTTCTGGAAAGTGCCTTCCCTTAGCAAAAAGTAGTTTATTCAAGTGTACTACAAGTATACTAATTTTATACTAAAACTGACACAGTA
>JAOUQZ010000035.1:29081840-29115836 GCA_028564935.1 Neosilurus hyrtlii
TTAATTTACTATGTAAAGCTGCTTTGTGACAATGTCAATTGTAAAAAGCGCTATACAAATAAAACTGACTTGACTTGTTGTGGTATAAGAAGATTAAACCATTTGTGGACATGCCCTTATAAGGAAATAATTAGTGGTGACAACACTTCATTAAACCTGCACAACATTAAGCTTATAAACCTAATTTGCACACAGCATAAGAGTCTCTCTACACTCTGTGTGGCCTTACTTGTCGATTAAGGAGGTCTCAAGCAATTGCCCCTTTTTCTCCCCCTCAAAATGTACAACTGAGTTTGAATGCTTTAACATTTTTGAGTTTTGGTGAAGCCAGAAAACACCTTTTACCTGCCCCTCATTTTGTACTCCAAAGCACACATTGGAGTGTGTGGAATGTACTACAAAGTATGACTATTAAAAAAACGAGACTGGGCTTACAGAAGTTGGTACATAAGGTGGTTTACAAAAAATCCAAGCAATGCATCTATTTAGAATTTGTGTGTAGTGAACATAAGATACTAAAACTTTTTAAATGCTAAATGAAGATTTCACAGAATAACACACACCACAAACATTCATGCTCATCAAGAGCCAGCATGAATTTTATATTTATATATAAAATTTAAAAACAGTCAATGACTCTGCATCAGGGTGATTGCAGAAATGGTCCCCAACGAAGAGACTGTTGGCAAATTTTGAATAAAAATCTGAACATGACAAATGTTTGTGCAAATGTTACCAAAAGATCAAAATTAAAATCCCAAGTGAATTTGTACTGACGTTTTTAGCCAAACTGAAGCAAACCCAATTCTTCTTTAAAAAAACAAGCTCACATGCGATGATACTTCAATTTTCCAGTATGATTTTGAAACAAACAGCAGTCAATGTACTGGAAAACATCTGGTCTGCCAAAGATGAATCAAATCTGCACTCCAGAGGATTAATTTGGAGTCTGTTCCAAAAGTGAAGAAAATTACAAAGCTTCTGAGACAACTAATGGAAGAGCAGCTGCACTGCTTCGATCAACAGTGTGTAGTTGCAGAAGGGGGGCATTTGATCAAGCATCAGTCTCGTTATTTAACCATCACACTGTGTAAATCAATGTTACATGCTTTGAAAAAATTACTTCAATCAATTAGGTAAAAACAATTAAAACATACAAGCGATTCAATCTGATTGGTCTGCTATAGGGATGATAAAACACTAGTGGATAATGCTTGCATTAAAATTACACTTGAGCAGGCAGTGCCATCATTAATATGCTTTAAAATGGAAAAATAAACCATAAGAATCTCTGTACCTTCTTATGTTTCCCATACTATAGAACTAAAGCGCCACCATCACAAACAGGCTTTAGCTGGCTCAAATTGAAGGGATTTCTTCCTTGCCATACAAGGTGAACCCTACCTTTGCTTCCTCGCGAAGCTATATGGGAAAAAGTCATGGGATGTGGCAAAAAGCATGGAGTTAACCTCACCTGCCTCAGGATTATGATTAAAAAATATAAAAATCCTGTTAGTTTTGTGTTTTCTGTGAACACCTTTACAGAGAGATGTTTACTTTTGTGTCTCAGAGCGATTAGCAGATTCAAAGCATGGATTACCAAATTTGCCTCTGTCTCATGGTTAAAACATGTAAATATAAAGTATGAAAATTTCATTTTCATTTAATTTGATTTTCATTATTTTTCTTTACAGTACCACCACAACTCTGTAAAGCCATTACAGAACTGCCACTTCACAGCTATTAGGCTCACTGTTTTGCACTGGGAGGTCATTTGTGTCCAGCGTGGTTTACATAAATAAATAAACCATAAAAATCTCATTTTGTGTAGTGTCTTTTTTCGCATGGTGATAGTATACACATGATTAAAATTATGCACCTCTGGCTCAGGGGATGTTGCAAAAATCAATATAAAGGAGTACTCTGTAATATCCTCTTCGCCACTGGTGCATAATTATTCAATTGCTTCTTTTATTTTACTATGTGGATGACTTGGCACTTATTAAAAAAAGAAGAATTTGATTTGTAGCATTAAATCATAATTTTGGGTTCAACAACTTGTGTGTGCTTGATATCCACACCTACTGTGACTCATTGTACAGTGTATTTAATGAAGGAGTTGTACAGTCTCTTACCTGACTCAGGTGGGTTTAACAGCCAGCTGCAAAGCTCCACCCAAGTGCAATGACTCCACATATGTCAGGGCACTCTGCAGTGAGGTTAAGCAGTAGCCCTCCTCTCCGATCAGATACCTAAGGAAAGCATTCACAAAACCGATCCAACATCTCAGGGGTTAAAAAAAACAAAACAAAAAAACCCGACCATACCAGCACAATATTAGCCTAAATACTTTAGTGTAACTAATGCAAAACATTTCCCATAGTATTACGTTCTTAACAGTTTGTATGCATGTATATCTGGTTGAGTGAAGACTGTAATAAAAATGAATGGAGGCATTTTAAACAAAATAAACTAGTAGCAACTGAACTCCTGTCACCTCCTGGCAAAATGTTAAATCCAGGAACAAAATGTCAAGTTTCTAATTAAAAAACGGTTGTAAACTTAACTAATAATTAAAGTCTGAATAATTACGAGAAGTCACATGTGGTCATCTCTGGCATTGCAGCACACTGAGCTCCAACTGCTCCATCCTCAGATATTTCCAAACCACCAAGTTACACAAACACTGAGAGGAATTTTATTTGTATTTTATAGTAAGGAAAAAAGGCAAACCAGAGTGTGACGGAAATTCCCTCATCGCTGCCAATCTAATGAGGCTGTAAAATGGGGTGACTTTTACGCAGATAAACAGAGCTTGACTGCGGTCTAAGTAGGCACGCAATAGCACCGTAGCACCCAAGAGGAGGCCGAGATGAACTCCAGCAGAATAATGACATGCGATAACAATGCAGGAATTAATCCTTTTGCAATTTGCACTCAGAAGCCTTGAATTTGTGTCACATTGTATAATGTAACGGCCTTTCTCCAACAATGTGTAAAATGTGCTTTCATGTTATCTAGGTATTGCACACTTAAGCTTGATGAGTGGATGCTGAAATTCAGAAACTCACCCTTCATGGATGAACTCTTCCAGTGCAGCACATTCAGAAATTAGCTGAGGCAGTTCAGCACGCAAGGCCACATATGACAAAATGGGCAGCAAATCATCTGCTCCGCTGTAGAAACCAAAACAAAAGAGAAAAAAAATCGAATGACTCTTTCTAATGAACAGTAATTTTTTATATGTTCTTATTTCTAGGTGTGAAAATGTTTTTGTCATTTCAGATGCTGCAGTCATGCAAAGTGCAAATCCCCCAAAGACTCCACTGGGCAAAGCCCCCCCCAAGCATTCACATGCTCTACAAGCCGAGGAGTGGTTGCGTGAGAAATTACCTGGGTGTCCCCTTTCTTGCTGGCCCAGAAGGACACTGGATATGCTTCAGCTAAGCAGGCGATCAGTGGATATAGCAACAAGTTTCACATAGCAGAGCCATGCCAAAATAGCTGCAATTCCAGGTGTATAGAATTAATACTTGATATCTAGATATGTCCAGTTTCAGGTCTTGCCTGAATGACTAAGCGTGATCAGAATTTCGACTGGAGTTTATCTTGGATCATGGAGGAATAATTGAACGTTGCAGAACACTGATTTTGCCAAAATACTTAAGGATGCATTCATGTGTCAATAATCCTACAGACACGCAAGATGATGAAAGAAAAATAAAGTTCACAGCGCGGTGAAAAGGTCCTCAGGTAAGAGAGTGAAAACACTGGGTGGGGGGACTGAACCCAGTTCAATGCAGACAGTTTGCCATGAGATCCCCTCGTCTTTAAACCAGCAAAGAGTGAAAAAACAAATGTTCATGAGGAAAAATAAAACTGTGTAAAGGCATGTTAATCTGTGTAATGGAGACAAAAAGAAATGAGATACAATGCAAAAGTATGAGAAAGGGTAGGAATACTTTAATTGTTCCTGCGCAGACATGCTTGAGCAAATTCATAAGCCCTAGCAGTCAAGCACAAACTAAACACAAATTAGAAAAAGGCCTGGAAAAGCCCAACACATTCAGTCTGTACTGCCACTTCGCAATTGTATTTATTGTTACATTTTTGTTACCAAGCATTAAAAAAAAAAAAAAAAAATAGAAAGAAAGAAAAAAAAAAAAGAACCCTTGAATATTTTCAGCCAAAGCCACACACAACTTTGGAAAATTACACTTTGAGCACTAAATGAAACACTGGGGGGGGGGACGCCCATATTTCTTATCCAGTGGATCATAATTGACCACTAGATTCTCGAAATCTGCAAAATACAACACTGTCATCCGAAACAGAGACATACATATACACAGTCCTACATGAACAGAGTTGCTGTGTGTAGCTGTAGCTGTGTGATGAAAAATTATTTTCTCACTTAAGAGAATTCCTAAGTGAGGTTAGTTGTACTACCTTGATTACAGCTGTCACTCACCGAACCGTTTAATCCTACTTGTCACAGTAGGAACATAATCCAAATATCTCAGCCAACAGGGGGCGAAGGTGGGGTACACCCGAAACAACTCGCCAGACCATTGCTGCACCCACACACAAACCTAGGGTCAATTTGGAACAGCCAGTAAGCCTAATGGCCATGTCGTTGGACTGTGGGAGGAATCGGTATCCCCCGGAGGAAAAGCAAACTTCACTGTGTGTGTGCGCATGCATGTTTGTGTATGGATGTACAAGTACAGAGGGATTGTTGATGCATCTCAAATGTGTGGATCTCTAACCTTATTTCAGATCTATGGCTCATTCTGGAACAAACAGAAACATTTCCAGGACACAAGAGTCTCAAAATAAAAGTTGTCTTTCTGGTTAGTTTTTGTTACTAATACAATTTTTGACAGTCTATTCTTTGACAAATGATAAGGAAAGATAGCTGCACAAGTTTTTATGGGAGGATTTTGAACCATCTTCAAGGTTTTCAAAATGTTATCAATGTTACTGTCAATACTTGACCTACAGTTTTCAAAGAACAGTGGCAACTCCGAAGAGTTTCTTCACATAAAAGTGATATTTTGTTGATTGTCTACAAAAACATTTTATGCTGCAGAAATCATTAGATAAATTAATTGGATTAGTTAAGCGAGATGGACATTACCCAGTCGATTCCCTGTATAATTTTTTTCATTACATGATACAGTGGATTTTATAATGGCTAATATACTAGAAATTGGAATTAAGTAAACATTTGACATAATTACATACATTTTAAAGCTTGTTTACTTCCATCAGGCAAGAACTAAAATCCAGATGAATTCGAAATTCGAATTCGAAATGCTTGTCACGCTTGTATCATTTAGAGCAATTAAGCACAAGTTCTATTGATGCAGTCAATCTTGTCAACTTCAATATTACTTTGAAATTTCTTGTCCTCCATGCTTGTGTAAATGATTTAATATAGTTACATTCAGTGTTCCTCTTTTCCCCTGTATAGGTAATGTTTTCCACAGACCCTTCCTTCAAGAGCACTCAGTCACTTTCCTGTGACACCATGTCGAGGTCTGTGCATGTTACAGACAGAACTACTCACACTGCACGCTAACTATTTGAGAGTATCCCGCTGAGGGACTACGGCCAAGACAGCCCTCCTGCTATGCTTTGGCCTCTGTGGGGTCTGATGAAATCTGACAGACTGCCAAAGGGACATGTAGGAGGTCATCTATTTAATTCAAAAACAGTGAGACAGCTATTAGTGCACATTTCAAACTTGACCTACTTACATGGCTGCCGTTTTGGGTGATGGGTCATTCTCTTGAAGGAGACGGTAATGCTCAGCACAGGCACAAATGAGTCTTAGGGTTCTCACTGAAGCGGGAAACAACAAAAGCTTTCAGCCAAATTCAGTGCTCTTTTGATGTCGTCCATAAACTCAGAATGTAATTATTTCCCAATGAAACTAAGACCTAAATGTGTAGTGATTAGATGAGATGATAAATTTTTACGATTATTTATTTTACTGCTCCAAGAGTGCTCACCTATACGTTCTAGCTTCTTCTGAGGACAGCAATCTTTACACAGAAGTTTTAGCTCTTGCACTGCAGACTCGTATGGGTAGGAGCCCTGCAGAACAGCGGGATCTTTGGGGAACAGTTTGTCTGGTACACCAACATCAGCAGGAGATGCATCTCGATACAGGAGGACACTGCTCTCAAGAGCCAGCTCTCGATCTCGATGCACCTTCCTAAAGTATTCAAAAGTAGAAACTTAATACAGTGGTGTACATATACTGCAAAACTTCAGGCTATGTTTTTATTGGCCTTGAACTAATTTACAAGTTACTGCTTGCATAAGAGGATCTGTGATTTTTATATTCACAAATCCTGGTTTCCTTGGATAGAAGTTACTAACAGTGTATATCATTAACAATATTACTCCTCTACACTCTAATGGTTTGCATTACATATCCTCAACCCTGGTCCCATTCCTGCAATTTGTGGCATTTTGCTCGAACATACCCTTTTTATCTCACGAAGGGCTGTTAGCTATCTGAATCAGACATGTTGGAAACAGGACACGACTAATATTCGACACGCACAGGGATGCTCCACACCTAAGATCTGCAACCTGTGTTTTAAATGGCAGAGGGACTTCACTTGTCTTTAGCTTAAGAGCACCATCTATTGTTCAGACTGAGCATATACACTCATGAAGAGGTTCAGATGAATCTTCAATTCAGGCAAATTTTCAAAAGGTATTTAGAGTGCTGGCTGAAAGATTTGCTTTCTTTTCACTCTCCTGTATACATTACTGAGATTAGAGTTCTGGCACACACACCATATTATGTTCTTTCTCTAACAGACTAATGAACTGCTCTTTACAGATTCAAATATGTTCATTTCAAAAAACATTTCAAGACCAGGCAGGTTCAGCTAAAGAACCTAAATGAACTTGCCTTAGTGAACTTATTCCATCTTGGAGTGCACCCAATCCCCCCATTTTGTGTTTTCTCTGCTACAACTCGTCTGCCTCAATCACCTCACAAGTGACTTGCCAAATGCTTGTTTGTGAAAAGCTGTCTAAACCTACACACTCAACACGTGAGGCAAGAGCAGTAGCTGCTCTATAATTACGCTACATTAACTTAAACCTTGTTCATTGCTACCCAATTTCATTTAATTAGATTTATTGAGGTTGGGGTAGTGGATAGAAAACCGAAGAATCATGTTAAGAGACTGAACTGCATACCAGTGTATTTGTGCAACATTTTCTAGGGATCAATATTCAGGATCTAGCTGAATTTTCACTTAATGCAAATAGAAACTGATCTCTACAATCACAAATAATATTTACTATCAGTAATGGCATATGCACAACAAAAACAAAGTACCTAAAGAGTGCCAGCAGAGGGCCCCATATTGGGGTGAAGAAGACCTCCTCTATGCATGCTACACACTGGTCTTTGGCACTTGCAGTGTTGAGACACTCAAAAGAAAGTAGACACAGAGACAGCAGACGATCTAAAGCACAAAAAATACTAAGGCATTAATTAAGATATTGATCACACACAATCATGATTTCCAAATGTAAATTTTAGTGGTGGCTGTAGAGGATCATAGTATGCTCCTCATAAAAAAAAACACAAATTGGTTTTCTCACCAATAGCATTGTGGATGTCTTTGACTGTAGCTTTCAGGTGTTCTTTCAAAGCTCTTTCCTCAAGGTCCTGAATGTGAGCGTCCATGTCACTGTGGCTCAAGTCAAAGGTCGACAAATCATCGACGGTGTCTTCTGCACAAGCTGAAGCCCAGTCCAGCTGGGTCATATACTGCTCAAGATCCTCAAAGGAGTTCTCCCGGTCTGGGGGGACTGGTGTTGGGAGCTCTTCTGAATCCATTTTGGAAGCCGTGTTGTTAGCGTTGAGATCGGGCAATGGCGAGAGCGAGATGGAGGCATCTGACAGGCTGTGGATTAGGCCAGGCTTGAGTTGACTCGGCAGAGTCTGAGGAAGCAGAAGGCTCTGTGCACTGAGTGATGGCTTTAAAGGCACAGTGTGGCTTGGAGGCATAGTCTGGCTTATAATGGTGTACAGCCTGTTATACACTTCATACTGAAGTTTCTTCAGTAGCTTCATAATAGGATGTTCTGGACAGCTTAGAAATGGGGAAAAAAAGACCATGTGATATGCAACATGCTGACATGAACAAGATAAATACATGACCATAAAATATTTTGTTCCTCCATGGGAAAAGCAAGGCAAGCTAAAATAAAACCTTACTTACTGACCACATACACTAGTGTGTAGTGAAGATTAACATCACTTTATTTTTGTGAACACTACATCAGTTTTTGGTGAAAATGTATTGAGCAAGGGCAGTGGTGGTGGTAGGGTGCTGGATAACTGATCCCAAAGTCAGGGGTTCAAGACCCAGTATCAGCGGGTTGTCACTGCTGTCCTCCAATGCAGCTAAGTGGGTTATCAAATGCCGGCCATGTGTCTTACTGTCTATGGTGAGAGGGATGTAAAAGAACCATTGCTGATTTTCGTCAAGTAGGCTCCACTGCCATCAGCAATGGCCTGGCGAGCTGTCCAGGGTGTTTTCTGCCCTCGCCCAGACTCAGCTGAGATGGGTGCCAGCTTCCCTGCGACCCTAATTAGGATCAAGCGGTTCAGAAAAAGAATGAATTGAACGAGAACCAAAAAATCATTCCGACAAGTATATTGAACAGTACTGAAAATATCAATTTTTCAGTAAAATTGAAAAGTGTCGCAAATATTTTTTGTACTTTTGCATAGCATGAACGAACTTCAAACCATA
This sequence comes from Neosilurus hyrtlii, assembly GCA_028564935.1. Classification (NCBI taxonomy): domain Eukaryota; kingdom Metazoa; phylum Chordata; class Actinopteri; order Siluriformes; family Plotosidae; genus Neosilurus; species Neosilurus hyrtlii. The sequence continues at coordinate 29,090,639 of JAOUQZ010000035.1, forward strand.
TAGAATGGTTTAGCGAGTGAAGAAATTACAAAAATACAGTACACTAATACAACCTAACAAAATTAAGATAAATCAGAAACCAATTACTATACAAGTATTTATTTCATGTACTATTGGATCATACTGATGAGAATAAATTGAGAAAAAAAAGGTCAATATTTAATGCGGCCACCTTTTACTTTGATTACAGCATTTAATCTTTCAGGCAGTGTTCACATTTTTTTTTTTATTTCTTCACTCACTAAATCATTCCATATTGTTTGAAGCTCATTCATGCTATGCAAAAGTAAAAAAAAATATATTAATTTAACTTTCAATTCTCTCTTTGTAAACTTTCAAAACTTTACATTTTTCTGAAAAATTGGTATTTTTAGTTTTTGTTTATTAGCCATACTTTTACCTCAATATATTTGTCTGAATTATTTTTTTGGTTCTCATTGCCTACAACAGCATTAATCAATACATTTTAACACAAAAAAGAGAAGTAATTATTTACTTCTTTTTATTAGGAGCCCTTTTAGACAAAAGTGGTGGTGTATAATCTTCTCTGCACACTACTGGATTTGGCTCCAAATAAACAAACATATTGGAGCTTTTCATACCTAAGAAGATAGGTGACCAGGCCTACAACCAAAGCTGCATCATTTGGATTCTTCTTTAAGCTAGCTTTCCATACTTTAGGCCAATCCTAAAAAGCCAGACATAATTTAAAAGAAAAAAATATGTCTGCTTCAAAAGAGCAAGTTGTCTTATTCAAAAACACCACACTCAAAGAAAACTACACTTAATCACAACATACACACTCACATGATCCTGTTCGTATTCCAAAATATTTGCATACAGTAGCCGCTGCTCCTGCTCCTCAGGTGTCATAACTGCAGAAGAAAATTTCCTGCAATAACAACAAAAAACAAATAATGACAGTACAGCTTTGCAAAACCCTGTATAACAGATCAAAGCCATCCTCATAATCCCCATGTTTATAAACAATTAAGAGTAATGAAGCCTAAACAAAACACAGCTCACATTAGAGAACTTACGTGGTACTCTCTGTTACAAGAAGCCCTCAAAACCTTATAAAATGTATACATACATAAATACACACAAACATACACTGTGTGCACAATTATCAGGCAAGTTGTATTTTTGAGGATTGATTGTTATTGTGCGACTATACAGTGCTCTTGGTCAATCCAAAATGTTAACAAACCTGAACATTTAAGTAGTAAAACCGAAGTTTTGGCTTTCTTAAGACAATATCTATATGTACACCATTATTAGGCAACTATCAGTGTGCAGAATTATTATGCAACTAAATGAAAAACAAAGATTTTCCCATCTCACTTGTTTATTTTCACCTGTTAAAGTGAGACTAACAAACAAACTCAAAATTTACAAATAAACATTTCTGAAATTAAAAAAAAAAAACAAAAAACAAACAAAAAAAACCCCCAGTGACCAATATAACCCCCCTTCTTTTCAATAACAGTCACAAGCCTTCCATTTATGGAGTCAGTCAGTTTCTTGAGCTAGAGACTTTTTGTGCAGCTGCAACCACAGCCTCCCAGACACTGTTCAGAGAGGTGTACTGTTTACCACCACTGTAAATTTCCTGCTTAAGAAGGGCCCAAAAGTCAAAATGGGGTTTAAGTCAGGTGAAGAATGAGCCTTTTGAGCGTACGACGTTTTCTGGATTTAGGTGTACACCATTTTTCAGTAAGAATTGCACGCAAGTCTTTGTACATGAGGCTCCAGGTCATGGGAAACAGGGATTTATTAAATTCAAACTGGAATAAGCAGCAGGGTGTGTGTGTATGTATCGTTCTATGTTTATGACAGGAGTTTAGTGGGCCTTAACTACTGAACGCGCGCACAAAAGCACATGGGTGCCCCCTAGGTCCGCAGCATCGGTATAGTCATAAAGGATCTGTGTCCTCAAGATCTCAGGTCAGAAGACAATTTTCCTATCAGACAATACTGCAAAATTATGATGTGAGGAATAGCACTAAAACAAGTGGCTTGGTGTTATTGTATGCAACATTTATGCATTAAATTAAATATAAAATGTTAAAAAATACAAAATTTATTTCCAGTAGTGCTGGCTGGGGAAAATACAAACAACAACAACAAAAAAAACCACAATAACTTTATCCTTAAGATTCTGGTGAATTTAAGGTAGATCACTTTTTTGCATGACTGGCCTTGCTATGAGTTTTTGGTTTATTCTACTGTAAGGATGACACAATATATAAAATATTTATTCTTGTATTAAAATAATAAAGGATTTATTAGGGCTTGTTTAGTGCAATAAAATAATGTATAAAGGAATCGGTCTACACACAACTGCTGAATATAAACAACATTATCATGCAAACTGAAAAAGATGCAAACACCCATAGCACCACTTCCTCTTCAAAACAAAATATTTTAAGCTAGGTCTAAAAACTGGAGCAAAAGTCTCAGCATTCAAGTACTTCAAGCAATATTTCTCAAATATTTTATTACATAATGCTCCATCTCTTTAAGCATGCCTTGTGAACTTTGCACTACAGCACATGCTTCTGGGTTGCTCATTATTTGTTTTGTGAACACGTCTGCTTGTGTCTATTTATGGCCAATCTCCTCCCATTTCATGCTGCTATCAGGTTAAGATACATCTATTTAATCCAAAGCAGTCTATTTATACCCCGTGTTCTCCATTCTGTCTCTGCAAGGTATATGCACCCTGTTTTAGCTCATTGTTTTGTCTCTGATATTCTGGCTGCCAATCATCTGAATTCCACCTTTTTGACCACAACCTTGATTAACGTGTTGGAGTTGTTTGCCAGTGTTTTTGAATAAACTCTAATTACTACAGATGCACACTGTTTCATGCGCACCAGTATAATATATAGTAGCATTAGTGAAAAAGTGTAATATGGGTCCCCAATCAATACAATCCTCACAGCGCTCTGCAAGAACAGTATTATATAATTTGCTGCCTATTGATGCCTTAGTTATTTCAGCTACACTATGGTATGGAAGTACATAATACTGTACAGAAAATTGAAACCAGTATAACAGATGAACATGTATAATGCCCAGCACTAATTTCCAACAACATTAGAAAATATTTAAAGGTAGATTAAAAACAACCCAAACACCTAGTTTGTACCAAAAGAAAAACACATCAACTGTTTAACAATGCTTCCTTTACATGATGCAAAAAAAACCCCAAAACAACCCCCCCCCCCAAAAAAAAAAAAAAATCAAAACAAAAAAGATGTAATTCATCACCCTTCCACTAGGTGGCAACAACCTATTTCAAATAAACAGCTAGTCATTATTGAGTTAAGAAAGATTGCAAGCTAGCTAATAGCTGTCTAGTGTTGTTAGAAAAGAAAAGTGAAAATAGTGAAAAGAACAAATACCTAAACTAATCATCTTGAAATGCAAATTTTATTTCATGCCTTTTTCGAAATGGATGTTTAGTGATTATTCGGCTCTTGGTGACCTAGAAATTTTGTGGCCTGCAATGAAAATGAGTTTGACACCCCTGCCATAATGAACATCATTTGGTAATATTTATTATTTATGTAGACCTTTGTAATCAAGGAATTTTATATAGCTAGATTGTCACAAATTAATAAAATATTAATAAAATACCTTCAATAATAACCATCATTCGAGACCAAGATGAAAAGGCTCACCTGTTGGCCTGCTCCTGCAGCCTGAGTCTTCTCTCTTCCATCTTTCGTTGGAGCTGTGGTTATTTAGGAAAACTTCTATAGTTTAACACAACTTTTTATAGTGCCTTGGAGTTTCACAGCATACAAAGTAAGCTGTTGTTAAACCTCTGAAATTGTTTCAGTGTAACTTCACCTACAGCTCTCAGCCAAACTCTATCCGATGAGTAAGTTTGAAAAATGTTAAAAAGTGGGAAAGGGACTGAAAGAGGGACAAGATTTTGTGAGACAGGACATTGCTCAGCAAGTCTTGATCAGCATCTGTTTGAGAACGAGCAGTTTCAGACTCCTATCGGAGGTGGGCAGTGAGGGGCTTAGAGGCATGGGCCACCCACTTCTGATCAGAGAATTTTATCAACCCACACATGCACAGAGATGTACCAAACAGTTGACTTAACATTAACACCTGAATTTTAGACACCTTAACCTTAAATAAAGAGCTAATTTTATCATATTACACATTAGTGCTTTGTGTTTTCATCAGAAGAGAAATGCTTTTACAGTCCAAAAAACATTAAAGTATGGAGTACTTCTTTTAGGCACTGGCTAAATTAATCTCTTTGCATATAAACCAGTACATGTGTATAGTATTTTACCTGCAACGATTCGGGTAACCTAAATTGTACTTAAGTAAATAACACTGCCCTGTGTTTCTCATGATGGTGTTGATAGCCTTTTTCCAACATGTCAATATGTATTGCTTTTCTTCCAGTTTTAACAAGTTTGACCTAATGCACACATCACTTGTTAAGCATAAGACTGCAATATTTTTTCAACGTGATGAATATAGTCATAGCACTTAAAGAAGTTTCTTATGCTTCTGGAAATTGAGAAATTATGGGTGAGAACATGTAAATGAATGTGAATTGAAGTATTAAATTAATCAGACACCTCCAAGTATGATTAAAAAAAGGACAGTGAAATGAGAAAGTATCAATGTTCACACCAACAAGTAATGTTTATGCCAACAAGTGTTATCAGAATAGAACAATATAGTTTTGCAGCCCTAGCACACAAAGACAACAGCTGATTTAAATCATTACACAGACAAAATAATTCTCTTTTAAATGTCTATGGATGGGTAGACCTCAAATCCTCTCTTATAAAATTAAATGATTGCACCTATATTGAATAAGCACCCTGTATTCTGACAAACATACATAAAGGATACAGCATCCTGTCTGGCTCTGGCTATAATCAGGTTCTCCATCATCTGTCTCTGAAGAGAGAGAGTCTAATATGGGAGAAAACAAAACAGAACAGACACATTAGAAACCAACCATTTAATCAGTTCACAAACATTAAGTAATAAAAGATTCACATTCTTAAAAAGACTAGAGAATTGAACTGGAAAAAAGACATGGAGTAAAAATATTAGACTGGGGGATATCAACTGGCAGACTGGGGCTCAGAGGAAAACTGGCAGACCTAGCAGAGGAAAAAAAAGATCAATGTGTTCAGGGAATATCATAGTTCAGCAACTCACCCAGACCCCTTGTTGAGGCTATTTCCCCCTGGCATGTTTAAAAAATGTGCTGGGCAGCGAATTAAGCTTATTCTCTGCTTCAAGTTCAGATTTGATGGTACTAGATGAACGCAGTAATTCAACATGCTTCTTAACTCCCACTCAAAAATAAAAACATACAATTAAAAAAAATATATTATAAGCATGAATAAAACACTGATTGTTAAGCATTAAACAATAACTGCTGTTAGCCTCCAGTCTTGTTTGATGCTTATACAGACAATTAATTTGATGTTTGTTTGTTTGTACACTCATAGACATTACTAAGACTGTGTACGGATTCAGTAACTTCTGGAGTAAGATCTGAGGATTGCTTCAGCCTGGCGCTTGCTTATGTGGACCCAGTGCTGAAATAACTTATAAAAACACAAAACAAATCTAAATGGTTATCAGTTTGCATCTAAGAGCATTTTGTATTTTTCGATGCTAATACAAGACCAGTAAAATCTACTTAAATCTTAACTTTAAACACCAGAGACTGCAGGTCCTGATGGATCCAGTATTTTCCTGGATGGTGACTTTTAAAAGGCTCTACAGTTTGACAGGGAAGAAGGGTTCTATGTAAGGGTGGAATTTAGCAAAACTAACCTACTGTCCAACAGGACTGGTGAAATTATTAAAGTACTAGTCCTCCATCATGTTTACAGGTCAGGAACACTGTATCATCTTTCCATTTGGAGTTGTTAGGTCGGTTGCTAGCTAAGTTCACTACAGGTTTTTGACTTGCCACGGTCCAGTGGACTAGTGCTAACTCCCACCCCTGGACTACCTTTCATACCTTATAACACCGTTAACCAGCTGGAGAACAAAAGATTTAACGGTCACAGACTAACATCTGTTTAGAATACACTTTTTTTTAAAGCACAAACAGGTCGGAGATTAAAATCGAAATTAATTGAAAAGCGAGAAAAAAACAACAACACTCGTCGAATGAAAGGATACCTGCAAAAACATTTTGACTTTTCTCCAGTACGTCGGCAGACCCAGTGTGTTTTGTCTGCGTCGGCTAAACATTTCCAGATGCTTTCTGAAGTAAAACGCTGCTTCCCAATAACTTAACTTTCCTGCTGATGAAACTAAACTACATTAGCAGCATTTCATTAAAACGACTACTGCAAATAAAACAGACTAGTTTGATACCCGACTGAATAGTTTAGGATACGCCTGCCCTCTCCCACACAAAGCCAATTTGCTCATCTGCTGACTGAGTGAATCAGCCGTTAAATCAATGGCGTCACCTGAGAGGAAACCTCGCGCGCTTATTAGCATAAAAAAAAAACAGTGAGACCTGTGACCTGGAGCTAGCATAGCTACAAAAACACAAAACTTGCCCACTGCAGTTATATATGCCATATAGAATTATTTTCTCTTGCTTTAGTCGTTTTGTCTTTGTTTATTTTTTAAATAAACAAACAAACAAATAAATAAGCAAACATGTCCTTCCCTCCGCCCAGGGCAGAATTACAGCAGGGTTGGTCACATCACCCTCCTAATAAATAATGAATAAACTCAAATTTCACACCATATCAGACACAATTTTATGACTGAAAACTTAAACATTAGGCAGCAGGATGGCGTAGTGCCCACAGCTCTAAGGTTCAATTCCCGGCCTCAGGGATTTTTGTGTAGATTTTGCATGTTCTCCCCCATGGTTGCATGGGTTTCCTCTGGGTACTCCGGTTTCCTCCAGCAGTTAGAAAATACCTGCGCATTAGAATAATTGTCTCTTCCAAATTTCCCCCAAGTATGGCGAGCTGTTTAGGGTGTCCCCTGCCTTTGCCCAGTGTCGGCTAAGATAGGCACCAGCCTCCCCGCGACCATAGTGTGATTAAGCAGTTCGGCAAATGAATAAATGAAAAAACTTAAATATTGTCAGAAATGCTTCCAGCATGGCTCTGCCAATGAGTTAATCTCAACACAACACCAACTGTCAATAACCCAGAACAAACTCCATGAGTCAGTCACAGCCCAGAACACAACTGCAACAGCCAGTCAGAAACAGAACAAACTCCATCAGCCAATCACAGCACGAAACTGCAAAACTAACAATTTACACACATTTCCCTTCTGTGTGTGAAATTTACAAATTGTTTATTTGTTATTTTGTGGAGGGGTCCTCAGTTCTATAATGTAATCTGATAATCTAAAGATTTGTATTGTAATGAGTTGTATAACTTGGGGAGAGCGACTATGCACCCATCACTACTGTTTACTTTTTTTGTTTTTTTTAGAGATTTTAAGATAAAGAGATCAGGAAATGAGAAGAAGAGTGAGGAAAACACACAACAGGAGAAACACTGTCGGCTGATTTGTTTTTACCAATTTTTTTTTTTTGTGTCTGGGATAATGTAGGGGGGGGGGTGTCAGGTTTCCACATTTAGGATGGTTGGGTGTCTGCATACTTTTAGCCATATAGTGTATACGAGTACAATAATGAATATAACAACTTTCATAACTATGGATTTTAAGGTTGTGGACCCCAGAGAAAACTGCGCCTAGAGCAATGCCTTTCCACAGCGTTTGGTATTTATTTATTTATATATATATTTTTTACACATCAACATAACCTGAAGGGTTAAATTTAGCCAGACTGTGAAGACTGCAGTCAGAGTAGAACATGCAGTTGTAATTAAATCAGGAAAAATAAACTTAATAATAAAGTCAAGCCCAGCTTGGTAAATATCCACATATCAGTGTTTTTAGTATAAATGTGTCTATCTGAATGTATACTTACAATTTGAACAGCACAGTTAAAAGAGTTTTAAATTATTGATGAACTGGAATCTCGGACTTCTTCTGGAGTGAAAACGTCCTTTATGAGATATTGCAACATATCATCGGAGGTAAAGAATTGCTCAATGCGATTCACTCCACTCCACTCCCTCTTTCTACTTTCAGAGCAGTCTAGTTAATTTACGCTTACAATAAGAGCTTGTATGTAAAATGTATATTTAGACCCGGCAGCTGTGCATACTGTACTGGTGGGTATGAAATTGAGGGCGAGGACATGTAAATTAATGTGAATGAAAGAATTAAATTAATCAGACACCTCTGAGTAAGATTTAAAAAAAAAATAAATGAATAAAAATGAGAGTGGAATGGGGATTGCTTGGGAAGATGTATTTACCAGTGATGTTTTCTGTGTGGCCTGACCGGGTGCAAGTCGTGCCAGACGTGCCTCATAATTAGCTTTTAGTTTCTGGTTCAGACATGAAGCTTCCTCAATTGGAGTTAATTCTCTGGAACACAAAATTAGATTGTGAAAAAGGTATAATGAATTAAAATGATTATGTACCACAGCAGAACGTTCGTTCTTTTTGTTATTCTACTAATGTGATAATGAATAGAGTAACCTGTCTCCTTTTGTGCACCTGCATTCCTCCCTCGATTTTTATTATAATGAGCATGCATTTATTTTTAATTATATCCAGCTTCAACAAGTACAATATCCTGATCATGGTTGTGGTATATCCAACGTGTATCTCAGGAACATGGCATGAGGAGAGACACAGATTGAATGGGAAGCCAGCATATCATAGGGCACCAAGGACAGATATACCTAGTGTATACCTAGGGGTATACTGTCAGGAAATAGAAGGGAACTGAGGAGCCCAGATGAAACCTGAACACATTTAAAACTACACACAGTCAGAAACAGGAGATAACCCAAGACTTAATATTCAATCATTTATTAATTTTCTAAGTCGCTTAATCCTCATTAGGGTTGTGGGGGAGGCTGGTGCCTATCTCAGCTGACTCTGGATGAAGGCAGGGTACACCCTAAACAGCTTGCCAGGCCATTACAGCCAACTGTGCATGTTTTTGGACTGTGGGAGGAAATCCATGCAAGCATGTGGAGAACATGCAAACTCCACAGAGAAACGCCCTGAGCCCTGGAATCGAACCCAGGACCGTCTTGCTGTGAGACGGAGGTGCTAGTCACTGCGCCACCATGCCGCCCTGACTTTATATTTTTATACTTATACAGTATAAGAAAAAAGTTCTTCATTGTATTATTTTTATAGTTTCCCATTTTAGGAATTGCCGATGCCATATAGAAAAAGTAGGGCCTGATCTTGATGACATTTAGAAATATATCAAACAATACTTTCTTCACATGCATGTTTCATGGATCTATCCTCTATCACAAACCTGATAGCCATGACAAATCAATTTCTTAGGTAAATGGCCAGAGTAAATATCCCCAGGAGTGATACAGACTGAAAGGGCTCACACTGATAATGGAGCTTGTCTATATCATAACTCTCAGAAGTATTATTAGTATTACTATTATTTTACTTTCTCCATTTAAGGTCCGTGCACATACATTAACAAACCTCATGCACCTAGCGACCTCGTCATTGTGCAGCAGATGGGTTTTTAAACTGTTCTCTGAACTATTACAAAGTTAATAAAATAAAGAAATCATTAAAATGTCATCCATAACTTCAAAACCACTGAGAGGTAAAGTTAAAAACAGTGATTATCTCATTACAATGGCATGTCATGTGGAAGGGTATATTAGGCAGCATGTAAACAGTCAATCTTTGAAGTAGCAGAAATTCTGTAAGCAGAAATTTAAAGTGGCTGCAGTAGAGTCCTGGCAGAGTATCTTAAGGGAAGAAGCTCATCAGTTGTGATGTTTATGGGTTCTAGACTTCAGGCCGTCCCTAACGGCAAAAGATCTGAAACCAAATATTAAAAATTATGCTCATATTTACCTTTGAGCCTGTGAAAATTGGGAGACTGTGTATTAAATGACTGTAGTTACTTAAATCTTAATCTAGTACTTTTCTTAAATACCTGAAAGTTTATGCTTCAATAACACTTGACAGTTTCATTTCAAATCCGTTCAGAGAAAAAATTACCAGAATGTTAATACTGTCCAAATCTGTATGTACTGTCCTGTAAACACATCAATAAAAGTATTTTGGATGAAAGTTTTAACTTTGTTTACCATTCATTCAATCATTTACTAAACCACTTAATCCTAATTAGGGTTGCGGAGAGGCAAGCACCTATCTCAGCCAAATCTGGGTGAAGGCAGGGTGCACCCTGAACAGCTCGCCAGGCCATCGCAGGGCCAACACACATAAAAGCACTCACACCGTAATTTGGAACTGCCAATTTGCATGTTTTTGGACTGTGGGAGGAAACTGGAGTACCCAGAGGAAACCCACGCAAGCCCAGGGAGAATATGCAAACTTCACACAGAAACGCCTGAGTCTGGGAATCAAACCCAGGCCCTCTTGCTGTGAGGTGAAAATGCTAGCTACTGCACCTCAGTGCCGCCATACCTCTGTCCCAATTTATTTAAACTTTAACAACACAAGTCTGTCTTGTGTTGAAACCTGGTGAATGCTATGCTGAATTTTTATTTACCCTATAAAAGTAAAACTGGGTTTACCCTGGGGCACGATGTCCACAATCTCCACCTTGTAAGAGAATCATGAGTGGGAAGGTGGGGGTGGGGGATTGAATCGTGATGACCTTGAGGAAATCTGTGGATTGAGGGAACTTGGTGGATTCATGATGATCGTGCTAATTGTGGCAAAATTTTTGCCACGATTAATACGATGTAATTTGATTTCATGCCAATCGTGATAGTACATGGAAATTGTTGTAGATCGGAGCAGAGCTTAACAGACCTTAGCAGAGCGTAACAGATTTTGATGTGCCATCTTAGGGGATCTTGATGAACTTGGAAACACAAGTCCTTCAACTTTCATCTCTTGGATGCACGCTGCCTCCTTTTTATATCCCAATCGTGCTCCAAGCATGTTCAAAAATCATGGCGCTCCACGCTTGTCGAATCGCAGAGATTGTGGACATCGTGTCTCCAGTGTAAACCCAGGGTTGATAACATTAAAAGGGAGAATCAGCAGTCCAATACAGGGATTATTCATGGCACTGACTGTTTAGTGGGACATTTATAAATCAATGAGTAACTCACTTTTTGTTGTCGTGTGACTCCATCACTTGTAGCTTCTGGAAAAGTTCAGGGGGCAGGAAAGGACAATCTTCCCCTTTACCTTCTGAGGGCACTCTGGGACGTTGAGAGTTCTGCTCGATCGCATACAATTTACTTGAATCCATCATTGCTTCATTGCAACTCCCTAAATAAAGGACAAGAAATATTCTTAAATTTCTCTTGTAACATTCAGCATTATTGGTGGAGCAAAGTAACACTTCTAACAATACCTGATGTTTTGGTAATGGACCGATGGGTGATCTGTGTAAGTGACGATGTCTGGATTGGGGCAGTAGAAGAATTAGGAAGAGAGGCTTCATTTCTCTTTCCTATAAATGATTTTATTCTCTCTAAGCACTGCTCAGTCAACTTTACCATCTTCTCCACTTCCTCTATCTCTCCCACAACTGTCAAATAAAGAATTCAGAGGAAAAACACACAATATATAAATATGAATTAAATATTCAGCAAACTGCTACAATTTAACACAAATATATGAATTCATGTCTGAAATTGTATTAATGGGTCACAGACAAATGGGATTGAATTTGAATGTAAAGTGTCCATTTAAAATGAAGTGGTTTAAATGTTAGACCTGTCCCTTCCTGAGTGATTATTTATTTATTTTGCTGTACTGTATTAATCCCACAAGGGAAATTATTGCCTCTGCATTTAACCAATCCGAAGTGAGCACACATCTGTAAACAGTGATCACACACACCGAGCAGTGGGCTGCCACACACACTTGGGGCGCCCGGACAGCAGTTAGGAGTTAGGTGCCTTGTTCAAGGGTACTTTAGCCATGAAGGAAGAGGAAGAGAAGGGAATGTGGAGGAAGGGAAGGTAGAGGTCCCTCCCCCACCCCTACACATTTTTCCTGCTGGTTCGGGAATCGAAACAGCGACCTCTTGGTCCCAAAGCCACTTCTCTAACCATTGGGCTACGGCTGCCCTCATTGTTTACTTTTTTTCCTAAAAAATACACCTTTTTGCCATCATCAGCATTTATGTATTTGTAATCTACTTACCTATATGAATCGTTTACATAACTGCGTATAACCCTATACACTTCAGAACACATTTTCTTTCTTCTATCATCAGACCCATCACCAATAACACCAGAGACCCAGTCCTACTGGCAACCAAACATGCCCATGTCCACCAGGTTTGAGAAATGATGCGAACTGGGTATGCTTTTGAGCAAAGTCTAATCTGGCATTTCTGTTCCTGAGTCTTATCAGTGATATGGCACTCTAGGTAAACCTTCTGTAGTTACATTCCTGAAGGTGTCACTTGATTGTAGACTAGCACACACACCACAGACAAAATTACAACAATTGCTTATTAAATACTTCAAAATCTAAATCTAAAGATCTAAATGTAAAATTAGCTATTTCATTTCCTTTTATTATTATTATTTTTTTTAATTCATCCAGTCATTCATTCACTGTAATTGCTTAAACGGGTATCACATCAGAACTTTTTTTGCTTTATGCCCAGAGGTCCCAGGATAGGCAGCAGTGGGGAAGGGATGGGTGCAAAAACCCTAACTCCACCTTTGTGTGTTGCATCCTGGAGTAGGGCATGAGAGATGTAGTTGACACTTCTCAAGTATTCACAGTACGCTTCCTAAAATGTTAAGAAGAAGAAGGGGAAGAGGAAGAAGAAGGAGAAGAAGAAATAAATACGCTGTTTCATCAAACATGTGACTATGACAGTGTAAGGGTGACATATTAATTTAATAATAATAATAATAATAATAATATTCATGGGGGGGAGGGGTGTAGCATGACCTTGATTCCTTTACTAATAATACCAACCACATCCCCACAGATGTTTATCTAAGGCATGTTCAGTGTCAGAGCAAACACACACTGAAACTAAACACTCAAACAGTCCAAAAAAATGCAATGTCACTCTAGAGTACCCTCAGACTTGGGTATTACTTTGTATTTATTATGATAGCATTATTATATATTGTTTGATGTAACGTTACCATGTAGAGTGCAGTGTGTATTCAGGATGTACTATTGAGACACAGCCCGTATTTACAAAAGCGTTCAGTTACCTTGTATCTGTTACCTGCATCCAACTGAATAGCCACTTTAACGAGTCGCATAGCATTTTGCAGAGGTCTGTGATTAATGTCATCGGCAGGACAAGCCATGGTACATAATTATTAATAATTTTAAACTAATGTTTCAGTAGTAAAACCGCAATATCCATATAATAATAATACAGTCAATGGACCGGAAATGAATCATAGATAGCAACAAACAAACACGGAAGTATTAATTTTCATAATAAAGGTCGCCTTTGCCTTACTGAGAAACTGAAAAATAGTATTTAATTCACTGGGGAAGAAAGAATAGTACTAAAAAATTATAAATAAGGATGTTGCAAAAATATTTATATGTTCCAAAAAAAAAAAAAAAAAGTACAAGATTATATATTTACAAATGCCAAAATAACATTTCCCCCAACTATAAGTAAACAGACAAAATTAAATAGTTGTGAAACTTATCTGATCAAACTTATATATTATATATTTTTATTTTACAATTTTTTACAGCAACTAGATGTGCTGCAAACACCAGGAGCAAAAGAGTTTAATATTCAAAAATGGCATATTATGGGTGGAACATAATGACTGTGCAATTTGACAGCAAAAGCAAGAATTCAACAGCATTTCACTCAGGTCAACTTGTGCCCTCTGATAGGTGTCTTCGAAAATCGTGGTGTCTACTTACTTTTGATATGTCAAAACACCACTAGTTGTGAATTATGCAAGTAGCGTCTTCCTCTTTTCAGCGATTGTTATGTGCGTTTGAGATGAAGTCAATAAGAGCAAATCTAGAAGACAGCAATATATTTAAAGGGGATGCTTGAAAATTATTCCTGAAAGTAACCCACAAAATACACCATCTGAACATCATCAAGAATCATTGAAAGTACAACTGGAATAAAGGCGGTATTAACTTCACAAGACCTCTGAAGATATGCTGTGGTCTCTTGCACCAAGATATTAACAACAGATCCTTTAAGTCCTGTAGGTTGTGAGGTAGGGATTGGCCCTTGGACCAGACTTGTTTGTTCAGCATATCAGACAGATGCTCAAATTGGGGAATTTTGAGGCCAAGTCAACATGCTGAACTCGTTGTTATGTTCCTCAAGCTAGACCATCTTCTTGCAGTGCTCCATGGTCCAGTTTTAATGCTTTGACTGATTTGTGCCTATGCAGCCATTAAGTGTTTCAGCAACTTGTGCTGCAGTAGATTTTCGGTTGGATTTGACCAGGTGGGTTAGCCATCTCTCGTGGATCAGTGTGCCTTGGGCATAAATAATCCTGATGCTGGTTCACTGATTGTTCTTCCTCGGACCACTTTTGCTAAGTGGCCCAAAGCACTACATACCAGGAGTACCACACAAGACCTGCTCTTCTGGAAAGGCTTGGGCCCAGTGATCTAGTCATGACAGTTTGGCTCTTGCCAAAGGACGTCAAATCCTTACAATCACTCATCTTTCCGGCTTTCGGCAATTTTGAGATCTTTGAAGGTCACAAGATAATCAGTATTATTTTCGTCACCTTTTACTGGATTTAACGTTATGGCTGATAGGTGTATTGCAACATAGCAAAGTGCCAGCTGAAGTGTGGTTTAGTCTCTCTCTCTTTCTCTCTCTCTCTCTCTCTCTCTTTCTCTCTCTTTCTCTCTCTCTTCACTGATTTACGCTTTGGCAAGCCAGGTAGGTGCAGGCAGCAAAACACAAGGAAAATGAGTTTACTGACTCAAGCCTGCAAGATAAGCTTAGGGTACATGCCATAATAAAGAATAAACTGAAAAATGTACCCCATGTCATTTTTTTCTTTTAATTGCAAGCAGTGATTAATACTGTAATAAAAAAATTATTCTGTCATTTCAGAAACGTTTGGCTTAGTTGAAAACGTTACTGATTGTGTGTAATGTATATTTTATCCAATCAATTGTTCTTGTTTTAGGAGTGAAAAGTTTTTTTTAAAATCCTAAATATGAGCATATTGTAAATAAGTCTCAGAACAAGCACTGGACTGTCTTTACAACTTTAGAAGCATTTCAACAGCATTTATTTTTGGTGTATTCGGGAGATACCTACCCTTCATAAAATAAATCACTTCTAGTCTATATTGCTGCTGAGCCTGTTTGGTGTTAATATCAAGTCACCACCAGATGGCGCTCATAGAAAAGGAATTTTTGAGAAAATATTGTCTTGCTCATCATCATCATCATCATCATCATCATCATGTATTTCAATGTATTGAATGTATTTGTAAATGTCCTCAATATGTTATGCTCGGTGGTGATTGTCATTTCAAGATTTATTCTTGAAATTGTTTATTCTGTGATTTGTATGACTATTATTCTAAATTTCATGCAAATTCAGTGTTTCATTCTGTGGTCTGCATAATAAAACAGTGTTTTTTGAGGGATTATTTTTCAAGATGATATTACAGTTCAGAAAAGGGGTGATAAAAAAAGTGCAAGGTGGTCGAGGAATTTAAAGTCCCTTCTTAATCATCACCTCCTACAATTAAGTTAACAAACACTTCTGCATTTAGCCTAATTTCTTTCCATTTTGCATTTGGATATTTCAGACACACCATCTAAACCAAGCAGATGCTTTCTTTTTCAAATTAAAACAGAAATGTAGAATAAGAACAAACAGATCATTTTGATTACAATGTCGACAAAACTGTCTGAGAAGATCCCAATAGGGGCAAAGATAGATCTGCCAGTCTTTAGATCTTTCCCAAGGCATAACATCCAGGAGGATACATTCAGCTTTAGACATTTGTATCCATTTTTATCATGACCTTATTAGCTATTAATGGGTTTTCAACACAGTTCAATAACTCCAGCGCCATCTCGACTTGTCAGGCTTTACTGCTTGTAACCAGAAGAATTAATTACAATCGATTAGATTCATTTTCTAAAGAACCCATCCCTAACCCAAGAATAATTCACAATTACTTTTTATTCTTTAATCAGAAGAAGTTTTTATCATTCTTTTGTTAAGGAAATTGTCTGACAAATGAGGATATTTTTTTCCATGGCTGAATGACCATGGTTAATGATTCTCTATAGAATGCCATCAGGAAATATAAAACGCTTTATCATAGGGATTTATAATGGGATTTTAACCAGATTATAAGAAGGTGCTAATGTGTGACAGTATCTAGTGATTGGTTTAAAGCTCACACGCCATAGACTTTGTAGTTATTTTTCAGTCAGATGCTTTTAAAAAGGTTGTTTAAAAAACAAATTTAAAAAATACCTTGGTCCATATTATGTGATTTTGAATAGTATAAAATCCCTTATGAAAAAACAGGCTGATTTTGAAGGTGGATCTTTATATTTTGGAGACCATAAAAATATCATAAAAATCTTAACGCATTCCATGCACAAACCCTATTAATGACCATATTTATCATTTTATTTCAATTTTCTGGACCAGGATTTATCTTTATTCTTTATTAGGTTTATGTGGACGCTGGAGCCCATCCCAGTCTACTCTGGGTAATGTGAGGTACAGCCTGAAGAGCTCACCAGACCATCACAGGGTCAACACAGATACACAACCATTCATATTCACACTCACACCTCGGGGCAGTCGAGAATATCCACCTAACCTAATGTGTATGGCTTCCAACTGCAGGATGAAACCCACACAAGCTTGGGGAGAACATGCAAACCTCATACAGAAATGTTCTCACTGGGCACAGGGATCAGACCTAGAACCTTCTTGCTGTGAGGTGGAAATGCAAATCACTACGCCACCTTTAAGACTTAAATGCTGCCTGTTCTCAAGGAAGCACAAGAGATCATCTCCCAGACTGACACCTGAACAGAACTGTTTCCTATTTCATATGAAAATCCTGGCTAGAACAAAAAAAAAAAAAAAAAGAGCCAAGGTATATTTCACAATAAAAACTTATTTATTTTAAAAACAGACTTTACAAAAAGAATTTCTAAGGGGCAGTGGTGTCCTGGTGGTAGGGTGCTGAATTACTGATCCCAAGGTTGGGGGTTCAAGCCTCACTATCACCAGGTTGTCACTGCTGTTCCCCCCAGTGCAGCTAACTGGGTTATCAAATGCCGGCCATGTCTCTCACTGTCTGTGGTAAGAGGCGTGTAAAAGAACCATTGATGATTTTTGTCAAGAGTTGGCTGAATAGCCATCAGCGTGTTTCTGCTCTGTGATGGCCTGGCGAGCTGTCCAGGGTGTACTCTGCCCTCGCCCAGAGTTAGCTGAGATGGGTGCCAGCCTCCCCGCGACCCTAATTAGGATTAAGTGGTTCAGAGAATGAATGAATGAATGTATGGCATCAGAGCTTTATCAGTCTCAATCAATTTTATGAAAAACAGTAAGAATAATCTTAAGATTATGTAAGAAATTAAAGTTAAAAGTGAATTATTTATAAAAAGCTCTGTCTTTTCCTTTTTTTAGAGAACACTGTGCAAAATTATTTTTATTTGACTTTCTCTAACTCTCCCTTGTGTTTACATCTTACTTACGGGCTGAGTTCTAAATTGCACTGTGATCCCTAGATAAGTGCACTATGAAAAATATGGTTTGTATGTAGGGCACTCTCACCATAAAGTGGAGTTAGAATTCAGTCACTAAAAGCTAAAATGTCAGGCTAAATAGCTACACCACTTTAGCTATTACATAAAAATATCAATGCTTCATCAAAATGTATTACAATAATATCCATTTCGGTACTTTAATTCATCAGTCAGTTAAATGATTAAGAATAATTAGATTTTAAATGTTTATTTGGCGACTAAAGGCTAATGTTACCTGAGGGGTTTGATTGATAATGCAGCTGAAATAAGCTTCAGTCCAAAAACAGAACACTATTGCAACATCAAATTGAGCACTGAAAACATTATTTGTATTTAAATAATTAAAAAAAAAACCTTCCCTACTTATCTGCTTATCTCTCCAATGAAATGTTTGACAAATAACTAGATGGCTATGCCCCATCTCATATATGGCCATGGTCATACATTAATCAGGGTTCGTGCTAGGTAGGGTCATATGTATAAACAGTACACTTTTAGTACAAATAAAAGGCAATCAATTTGTATGAAATAAATTATTGAATACTTAATTTTTGGCATATGAGCTACATTCTGAATATATAGACAATTAGAGATCCTGACACACCTGCTACTTAGTCTTGGATACAAACAGAAAATTCAGGAAGAGTACATCAGTAACCTATCATTTTCTTTCTTAAAGCAGGTTGAAGAAGACATTTTGACATGCAATTGATGTCTAATTGCTACTCTGTTTCTTTGAAAACATACTCAGACAAAAAACCTCTGACACCTGTCAGGATGGATTGCTAGCTTTGCTCCTTGATGCCATCACCTAAGATATTAGTGGCAAGAACTTAGAAATGGCCTTTAACATGCACAGTGAAAAGGTTTCCATTGTTTTCATCAGGAACAGTGCCATTAAAATGTCTTTGCCTGCTTTTTAAAGACATCCTGAGTAAACAAAACACACAGGTTTGAAGTTATCTGGTTTATTGAAGGACAAAAGCTACACCTATATCACCCATGTGAAAAAGTTATCGCCCCTAATCTGAATACTTGGGTTTGCCACCTACAACAGCAACAACTACAATCAATATTTTTTCACAATAGTTTTTCACAATTGTGGCCATGATTGTGCAAAGCTGCATTAACTCAACAGTCCATAGAACATTACCCCCAAAAGTTTGAGGGTAATAAAGGTGTTTTTGGCCAATATTAGACAAGAATTTATGTTCACCTTGCTTAATATATATTTTTTTAGCCCTGAATTTATTAAAGCTGACCACATATACTCAACAAAAATATAAACCCCACACTTTTTTGGTTTTGCTCGCATTTTTCATGAGCTGAACTCAAAGATCTAAAACTTTTTCTCTGTACACAAAAGGCCCATTTCTCTCAAATATTGTTCACAAATCTGTCTAAATCTATGTTAGTGAGCACTTCTCCTTTGCCGCGATAATACATCCATCTCACATGTTTGGCATATCAAGATTATACAGCATTATTTATACTGAATAATGATACTGATTAGACAGCATGAATATTACACAGGTGCGTCTTAGGCTGGCCACAATAAAAGGCCACTTGTAAAATTTTTAAAATATGCAGTTGTACAGTATTGTGTGTGTGTGTGTGGGGGGGGGGGGGTGTCCAGAAAACCAGTCAGTATCTTGTGTGACCTCCATTTGCATCACCCAGTGCAACACATCTTCTGTGAAGAGAACACCTCTCCAGCATGCCAGACGCCATCATATGTGAGCATTTGCCCACTCAATTCAGTTACCATGATGAACTACAGTCTGGTTGAGATCCCGATGAGGATGATGAGAATGCAGATGAGCTTCCCTGAGATGGTTTCTCACAGTTTGTGTCTGGGTGGCTGGTCTCAGATGATCTTGGAGGTGAAGATGCTGTATGTGGAGGTCCTGGGCTGGTGTGGTTACACATGGTTAGACAGGTTTATGAGCAATATTTGAGAGCAATAGGCCTTTTGTGTATATAGAAAAAGTTTTAGATCTTTGAGTTCAACTCATGAAAAATGGGAGCAAAAACAAAGTGTTGCGTTTATATTTTTGTTAAGTATATATCACCAATTTGATTAATTGATTATAACAGTATGACATATAGTCAGGCAGAAAATGGACAATTTTAGATAGCAACCATAGGACATTGGAATTGAAATTTTAAAATGAACATGAATTTCAGATAAATTGGCAGATATTTAGCTTTAATTTGAATGTATGTACATAAAAATGGGATGAACAATGCAGGAATTACAGCATTTTTGTTAGTTAGAAAAAATTATAGGACAATCGACTGCTCAGCTGTTCCATGCCCAGCTGTGTGTTATGTGATTGAGTGCTAATTCAGTTTAATCTGTTCCTGGTTCAGAAGAGCCTGTTGTTGTTAATTCTAAATATTGCCTCTACAAAGGTATCATTGGTAGAGAAGCAAGCTATCATTAGGATAAAAAAATCTAATGAAACACATCAGAAATATAACAACAATGTAATGTGTAACCAATTTAATTATTTGCTAAATTCTTAGAAAAAGAAGTAGAGCGAAAATATAGTTCTGAAACATCATCTTCTGAAGATGACTCTAAGCTGAGACAATGATCAACTTATACCAGAATGATGGAAGTGAAGGATCTGGTCATGACCCATAAAATATCACTTCATCTGTGTCTGCAGACAAAAGCAGCAGGATGAGCTCTGAAATGTTAAGGACTAAGTTATTTACTCAGATTCAGAACAATTGGTGTTTCAAAACTACAGATGGACGATGACCTAAAGCATATTTTAAAATCAACACTTTTTTTGAGGCAAACAAGCAAACTGCTCTGCAGTGGCCAAATCAGTCACCTGACTGAAATCCAATGGAGCATGCATTTCACTTGCTGATGGCTAAACACCTTAAAGGAAAAGCAGAAACCAAAGACAGCTACAGTAAAGACTTGGTGAAGAATCACCAGAAGCATCTGTTGATGCCTCTAGTTTCTAGTTTCTCTAGTTATTTGCAAGCAATATTACAAACCACAGTTTAATATATTTTTTTAGATTTTCTCAATAATGGTGTTCCAGAGTGTCAGCTTGGTGGTGTAGTGGTTAGCACATCTGCTTCACAGCAAATGGGTCCTTGGTTGAAGTCCCGGGCTGGGACGTTTCTGTGTGGAGTTTGACCCATGCTTGATTGGGTTTCCTCTGGGGAGTACTCCAACAGTCCAAAGACATACACATTAGGCTAAGTGGTTGCTTCAAATTGCCCCTAGCTATGAGTAAATGGTTGTGTGTGTGTTGGCCCTGTGATGGTCTGGTGAGCTGTTCAGGGTGTACCCTGCTTTTGTCCAGTGTCTCCTGAGAGGCTCCAGCTTCCTCTCGCCCCTAGTAGGATTAAATGGTTCGTCAAATGAGTAAAACGTTTTTTAAATTACATTTTTTAAATATCCTATGCTCAACAAAAACATGGTATAGACCTCATACCTTCACTTTCAGGTACCACTTTATCTTGGTCAGTATCATGGTGGATCCAGAGAAAAATCCTAGAAATGGTGGCTCTGAAGTGGTAACACACACTTAATAAGATGTCAATCCATTCTAGGGTACCAAGCACACAGATTCACACACTCATTCAGAGCTGGGGCAATTTATCTTAACCTAATGGGGTAGAAGGAAAAAGTGAACCTTCAGGGAAATCGGCAGAACATGCACAGAAACTCCACAAAAAAAAACAGGGTAGAACAAGGAACTCTGAATTTACCACACAATGAATGTAGAAATAAACACATGCTAATGCACATGCTAATATACAGTATTATTTTACTAAAAAAGTTAACTAAAGTTTTGATATGTATAGTACATTCTATATTTCATATTTGGAATAATATGCTATACAGTATCTTCAGTTACAGTGTGTTGCATAAGTAATAAAAACTGTAAAGACTTAATAGAACATGTTATCTTCATGCATACTCTCGCTGCTCATTATTTCAGTTGTACTGCGTTAAATAATTATCCTACTTTGAGATTATCCAGCTGTTACCCTGACTTATAAGAGCTATGCTTGACATGTTAAGAGCCTGTTTATCCATAGAATATTCTCATTAGAGAGCTTAAATTGTAGATATTCCCTAAAAGTGTAGAATGTCATTTTAGCCCACTACATGAAAATATATTACACATCCTAGGGTGAGCTTCAGCTTTACTGTGTGTGTCTGTGTGTTCTGGAGTGCAACGATACAGTCAAGGCAGCACATTGAAATGCCTCAGCTGCCTGGAAGGAGAGAGAGAGAGAGACAGAGAGAAAGTAAGAGAGAGAGAGAGAGAGTGAGAGAGATGGGCCAGTCAGAAGGAATGGGCAAGGGAGATTTATTGCTTTCTGTTAATCCTATCCTCTTTGGTGTGCTAGTCTCTCATGGCTCACACGTTTCCCTCCAGCACCCAGTTCCTGTGTTTCCTTCAAAAGACTTCACAGGGCTTGGCCACACAAAGCCAGGAGTTGAGGAAAATGACCCACAGAGGGCAGCAGTACACTACAAACACTAAGCTAGTGCCTTGGGGGGTAAATATTTACAGTTCATTTGCCCCATCTTCCCCTTTACATCTTCACCCCTTTTTCTCAGGAGTGTTTACGTAGGCAGTTGTAATTAATGGATCACTATTTACATCAAGCCTGTGACCCCACCCTTCTTCTTCTCTATTGTCCCACCCTATCATCTATTAGAGGAAAGTGTGGAGATTGACAGATCAGCTATTTCTGCTTAAGAGATTTAATTAAAGCTAATTTGGGTTGCTGATAGCATTCTCAGCCCTCTCTGTCCATTCCAATTAGAGACTATATTAGGTTTCTAACATCTTGGATCAGATAAGCCTACTGGGAAGGAAGGGTAAATCAGAGACATAAACCCCTTCTGTGTCCCCTCCTGATGCTTTGGAGAAGTTAAAGATGTTCTATAATGACTGTTGAACTAGAGCGTTCTATCGATCAGGTAAATACCCAGATCTTGAAATGTCATAGATTTCAGCAAAGATAAATCTTTGTTTTCTCTCTCTCTCTCTCTCTCTCTCTCTCTCTCTCTCTCTCTCTCTCTCTGTCTGGCTCTCTCTTTCTTAGCAGAGGCAGCTTATCACTTTGATACCTGCATTAGTGCATCTTGCTTCCACAGCACTCATTGCACACTTGTCTCTTTCTTTGGCGATGTGGAGATTAAAGCAGTACCCTAATGTTCCTTTTCTGAATCTCTGTTCTTTTTCTACTTCACATTTCTCTTAGTGGATCCAAGAAACAGTTTAATGCTCTAGTAAATAAGACATTTTGTATGTTCCTAGGTAACTTGGTAAAAGCAAGATTGAGCTTCACAGGCTCAAATAAGATCTGCCATTTATTGATGCTATCCAGTGGCTGATCCTAATTATCACTGGGAAATAAATACTTTAGCCAAACCCTTAAAAAAAACCCAACAACAACAAAAACCCCACCTAATTATTTTATACTTGTCTGCTCACTAAAAATGGACACTAAAATCTGATCTGTTCTCATTTTACTTCCACAGTTATTGACACAAAATAAAAAGTCCACGTAAGTTACAAAATGCAGAGATTTTTTTTTCCATTGCACAGTTTGAGCCCTGTCTACATTTTTTTTACTAAACAGTGCTGAGGAAAGTTGAAATACTTTTTCATCTTTTAAAGGTTTGGGTTAGGGCACTGGTGTCAAACACAGGCCATCGGACCAAATGTGGCTCGCAAGAGCATTCAAAGAATATGATTATCATACATTCTTTGTATCGACCATTACCATGAAACCTAATTCATCATCCTTCCTCTAGTCATTCACAACTCAAGACAGATTGCAAGCTAGCTTGTCACTGTTAAGTGTTGTCAGATAATGCAGGTGAATAAAGGAAAGGATCGAGGACAAATGCTTAAATGAATCATTTTGCCACGTATACTTCATGGTTGCCCTTTTAAGATAAAAGTTCAGTTATTATCCGCCCTAGGTAAGGGCATCAAGGATCACAGTGTGACTAAATGCTATAGTAAAATTTTAAAATATATATATTTTTTAATTAAAAGTTTAAAATACAACAACTTTCTTGCATAAACTTATTACATTTTGTAATAAATTGTTGTGAGCAAGGAAATTTCAGTCAAAAGGAATAAAAATAAGACCAAACTTATTTTGCTTTGATAAAGCCTTAATCTTAACGCAAAATGCCAACTCTACATTTGCATGTGACACGATGAGGGTATCAGGCAGACATGGATGCATTTTCAGTTAGAAAGCTTTAATATAAATCCATACAGACAAATCCAAAATGGCATTCAAAGTATTAGACAGACACAGGGACAAAAGATGAGCAGACAAAATGCAGGCAGGGGTTTAAAACAGAAATGAGGCTTAGCATAAACAGAAATGACTTGCTGAATTATTTCAAAATGAGCGGGATGAAGCCTTAAATAGAGTGGCAGATAAGTCAGTTGGAAGCACCTGTGGGTGATTAGCATAAGATGACAGGGCGTATGGGATGGTATGTATGGGAGTTGTATTCCTGCTGGTCATGTTTGTAGGCAGAGAGGAATCATGGGAAGTGGAGTTTGGGTATAACTAAGAAGCAAACATGACAGCTTGTTTTTGTGTCAGCGTGGCAGAAATGGAGCAGTACTCATGAAGCACAAAGGATGAGCAAGTATTCCTGACCTCATCTGGATAAACAGGACCTCACATACCTCCAGTTAACTCCTGGATAAAGCCACAGTAATAGTTACCAATATTACACCAATACCAGTTCAATACCAGTACTGTGCATAAGTGCAGCTCATGTTTCATTTTATACTTGAGTTTACTTACTCAGAGGCAAACATTTAGCAATGACATCATTTTGTGTATCACTTTATTTTCAAAATCAGATTAGAGGCTGGTTTATGGTTTGAAATGATTTCAATAACATTCTAATGATATTTTGCCTATTGAAACAAATTTGACCCTTCAAAAATATTCACGTTTTGTTGCTTTGCAGCATGAAATGTACCCCCTATACCTATATTTATTGAAATGGTTAGTAATCACCTTTTCCATTGCATCAAGCTAATTGGTTTCCACCTCTCATCACCTGTATTCATTCCAGTTAATTTAGCATATAACTGAATGCAAACAATCAACTCTGGGTGGAATGGCACTGCCAGAAGATCTCAAGGATAAATTTGTGGACAGGAAGAAACCAGAGAATGGAAACCAGGATCATGGATCAAGACAGGCACCTTACATGTAAGTATAAGTGTTTCACTCTGCAAGACCATCGATGCTGTACCTACAGCTTTAACCTACACACACACACACACGCACACGCACACGCACACGCACACGCACACGCACACACACACACACATATATAT
>JAOUQZ010000035.1:29120008-29130391 GCA_028564935.1 Neosilurus hyrtlii
TGTCTTTATAAATTTCATTGGAACGGCACCAAAAAAAAGTTCCATCACCCTCACTGCACATCACTCTCATCCAGTCATACACAGTCCAGGATTGCTTTTCTTCAGCCCACTGAAACCTTGTTTTTTTAAGTTTTCTATATTGATGCTTTGATGTCTTCCTTGGTCTAGCAGTACGCTTCCCTTTTACAACCTTCATATTTGATTTGTACTTGGTCCAGATTTTAGACACAGCTGACAGGGAACAACCATCATCATTTGCATCATTCCGTGAAGATTTACTTTCTTCAAGAAGTTTTATAATCAGTTCGGATCAACAGCTCTATTAAGCAGACTAATTAGCAGATGTAATCAGTTACAGGTGTTTGTTTTAGAACTGCAAAGTACATGGTGAATCCATAATACTTCCCTCAGAACAGTTGCAATTGGCTACAATTTGGTTTTTTTTGTTGTTTTTTTTTTGTTTTTTCGTGTTTCATAAAGCCAGAAGGTTAAATGAAAATAGTTTTGAGGCATGTCTGCATGTTTTTCTCCAGGAGTTTTATATATAAACAGTACTTTAAATTATTTACTAAGAATGAGAGACATGGTTAGTCTCAACCTAAACATTAGCAAATATTTATGTGGTATCTTTTATAACCAGTAGCTGACTGTCAATTGATGATGCATTCATATGCAAAAATTACATGTTGATTTAACAATTATATATCAAGTAAGAAATTTTCAAATTAGCAATTATTGCTTATTAAAAATAAGTTAGGAAATATGTTATATTTATCTATGTATATTTAGTATATATAAAAGTAATTCAAATAATAGTATATACTACATGGGAGCATATAATAAGAAAACAAATTATATATTTTTTGGTTTATTTTTTCATTTTTAATTCAAAGTTGTAGAACAGTGGCTGTTAGTATATATTACACAGGAATGGTGCGATTTGACTGGACGTCTGTCTCAGGAAATCATTATTCTGATAATTTGATTCAATTTCCAAACAGACAGAGTTTGTCAATGCCATGTGAGCAGGCATCATTATTGGGGTTAAAAATGGGGGGATTATAAAATTTTCTGTATTTCCTTGTAGTGTATAATCTAATTTTGTGTGCACACACCTTTATATAGCTGTAAATGCTTATTCTAAAAACACTATCGACTCTCCCATCGGTACATACAGAGCCCTCGTAGCTCATCTCAAACTGCAAAACTCACCTGAACAGTAAATTATAATAAATATAAAATATAAATATAAATTATAATGATCTAATTTTAGTCTATTTTTCTTGTATTTCCTTGCAGTTCATACAAAAAATTTTCAATTAGTGTGTGAGCACATCTTAACAGAGCTGGTTTTCTAAACTCAAATCAATCGACAGTTCACCTAAACAGTCTCGGTCATGGTAAAAATATGTTAACATATACTATAAAAATCTCATTTTAGTTTGCTTTCATTATGTTTCCACATAGCATTACTACAACTGGTTTAAAAAGAAATCGTAAGACAGCTCAGATGGCCTGGCGAGCTGTCTGGGGTGTACTCTGCCCTCTGCCCTCGCCTAGAGTCGGCTGAGATGGGCGCCAGCCTCCCCGCGACCCTAATTAGGATTAAGCGGTTCAGAAAATGACATGACTTGACAAGACAGCTCAGCTCTGCACCTACCTGCGCAGGAAGCTCTCCTGTGTCTATCATGATTTATTTAAAAATAAATAAATGTAAACAAGCTATAAACCTATGAATTCTGGGAAAAAAACAAACCTGATTCCAGCCAACCACCTTTTTTGAAACGGTGCTCATGCAATGCATGCACATGCTCAAAGGGGCAGCCGTGGCCTATCGGTTAGGGATGTGAGTTTTGGACGGTTTGATTCCTGAACCAGCAGGAAAAAATGTATATGAGCAGGACTCCCACCTTCATGGCTGAAGTGCCTTTGAGCAAGGCGTCTAACCCTTAAGTGCTCTCCGGGCACCGCAATGTGTGGCTGCCCACTGCTCAGAGTGTGTGTGCTCATTTTGCATGAGTTAAATGCAGAGTCAACATTTCCCTTGTGGGATTAATACAGTATATTAAAATAAAAAAAGATACTGATTATTGGCTAGTGTCACTGGTAGTGATAGGGAAGCAAATGCTCCCTCACTCCCTGAGTGTTTAGCCAATTAGCTTTCTTGGGCTCCTGAGCATTGATGACTGTGGCATCATCCAGGATGAGAATGTACCATCTCTTTTCATTCAACTTTTTCATTTCCCCGCTCAGCTCCATTATTGTAATTTTTTTACGAGGAAGGGTGCTCTTAGAAGTTCTTATTTACTGTGTCCAGCATTCACTTTAGCCACATCACATCACGCCAACATTGATTATGTTCATATGAGAACACATCCTGTCATATTTTATTCCTTAGTTTGTGTATCTATCAAACTTTGTTCAAAACCTTGTCTTTATTTCTTTGTACTTTTTTAAAATTCCACTTTTTTTTGTATTTGGTGGTAATGAGTGTTTTGTATCCTGCTGTGTAGCCTCTGCAGTTTTCCTCTCAAAGTCATATGTGAACATTTGGTTATTTCAACATCTCTAGATGGTCTTTGGCTATTTTAGCTTTTCTTCACAGCTCCAGTGATTTGTTTGTCATCAGTTATTGTGGTCTTTCCTGAACAGCCTGGTTCTCCTCTATGCACAATATGAAATGCCCTTTTAAAGAGACTTCATACTGTTTGTCCATTTGCTCTGCACTGAATATTAATGCCATTTGCATTGCTAAGTATTACTCACTTTTTCCACATCCACAGCTCTTGTAAAAGTGTGTGGATGAAAGAATCTAAAATACTAATCTTTTTGAAAGGCCATTATGCCTTCATCCGAGCATTTATGGTATATTATAGTATTCAAGATATGGAAAAGATACAGCATATGATGTACCATTATGGTTTAGCAGAGGTTAAAACATGACCTATAATATAAAATCTTTCATTCTTCACTGAACATATTCGTGGTTTAAAATACAATTTTCACTAATATCCATGATAAAGAACCTATTTTAAATCAAGGTCCCAGTAACTATGTTTCGCCTTGTAATTTATGTTAAAAGTCAGCTTGAAAGTCAGCTGTACAACCCTCACATTTCTTTCATCCAAGCCCAGAAATGTACAATGAACAAACTAAATTCTCAGAGTAAGATTAAGCCAATTGGACTCAGATATACTCAGAAAGAGCAATTTCAATTCCACACTTTATAACAACTAAAGTGCACTCAATGGTATCCATGCCTGTTGTTTAAAATACCAGAGAATTATAATGCATAATATTGTTACACTCATATCATCCTACTGCTCGGCTTCAGTACTAAATCAGCTCTCATTTGGAAGCAGCATGTGAGACATTAACCTCGCCATGTTGTTTTCTGCCTTGCTTCTAATGGAGGGTAATGAAGCGAGCCTGTCAGATAGTGTGTGTTCCAGCCAGAGTGCAGAAACAGATAAATAGATACAGGAATAATTAAATCACACTGGTAATTGCATAAAGGTCCCATGAGTGTGCACGCAACATGACTAGTGTCTACTGTTCAATCTCTATAGGTCTGACCAACCTTCCAGTCTATCTGCCTACTTGAAGAGGCTATCGAAAAAAAAAAACTACTCTCAGCTTTTTCATAAACGCACAGGCATTATATTGGATGCTTTATTTTAAAATTCTTTGCTTGTAAGTTTTAAATTGTCAGTTTTGTTCACCTTTGAAACCTTGCTGCCAGAATTTATCTATGACTATGCTTTAGATGTCCTTGGCAATGGCTAGTTAGTATATTTAATAAGAAGGCTATAAAAATTCTACTTCTGATCAGTAACTCGTTGTTCAGATAATAAAACTGGTATGGTTTTAAGTTAAATTACCATGCTTCCCTCAAAAATTCAATATCACTGTAGCCATGCCACTTTTCCTCTGAATAGTAAGCATGGTAAACAGAATAGTGTTTGCTATTACTGAACTCTTTCGTTCTCCCTTAACTTTCAGGATTCCTTTAACAACAATTTTAACTGCAAAAATATTATTTTCACTACTACTATGACAACTCACTCACTCATTTGTCGAACCGCTTAATCCTACTAAGGTCGCGGGGAGGCTGAGCCTATCTTAACCAACAATGGGCAAAGGCAGGGTACACCCTGAACAGCCCAGAAGACCATCACAGCACACACACGGCCATTCACACTCACACCTGGGGCGATTTGGAAGTGCCAATTAGCCTAATGTGCATGACTTTGGACTGTGGCAGGAAACCGGAGTACCCGTAGAAATTCCACACAAGCACAGGGAGAACATGCAAGCTTCACACAGAAACGCCCAAGCCCAGGACACAAACCCAGGACCTTCTTGCTGTGATGTGGATGTGTTAA
Organism: Neosilurus hyrtlii; assembly: GCA_028564935.1. Classification (NCBI taxonomy): domain Eukaryota; kingdom Metazoa; phylum Chordata; class Actinopteri; order Siluriformes; family Plotosidae; genus Neosilurus; species Neosilurus hyrtlii. The sequence goes on from JAOUQZ010000035.1 coordinate 29,124,394, forward strand.
TGTCATACATTCATGTTTCAGTGCAGACAGGTAAAATTAGCAACATAAGTGCTATCAGCTTTAACAAAACACTTCCTATGGGATAATATGTGTTCCAATGGCCTGTGACACCACAATTATCCTGAATGGGTGTGCTAGTGAGAGCACCATCTCCTAATTTGACAGAAAGAATAATAAGGTCTATAATGAGTTATGAAGTAACAGAGGTCAAGCCTCCTGTGCATTGTGCTGCCAGGTTAATAGATAGGCTTGCAGGTGATAAAGAGTTTTTGAGACAGTAGTTTCAAAATGCAACCTCTAAACCTGTATTAAAACCATAAAAATTAAATATATTCACTCCAACCACATCCCTATCTCACAATAAATAAACCACATCCCTATCTCACAATAAATAAACCACATCCCTATCTCACAATAAATAAACAATGTGTAATATGTATAGATTGCACTTTTGTGACTTCTGATTATAATACACATTCAGTATGAGCCTTAAGGAACAAACTGTCTTAAATGCCACAATAGATCCTTTTCAATTCAGCAGTCATGGTATATCAAGCTACATTAAGCTCTTTTAATTTAGCTTTATTGAGGCACCTTCGGCCTCAAACAGCATGCTACTAATCCTGTTCAATGTCTCCTGTGGTGCACTTCACATTTACCTTTAGTTAAACAGAAACCCACAAAAGCGCATTTGTCAACCCAATATTTGGCTGTAACACTCCAGTGATATTTAGTGACAGTCTGATGCCATTTCTGTTTATTATTTGTCATTCAAATATATTAAATTCTCAATTGATCAACTGCTGCTTTCCCAAAAACGGCCAATACATCCCTGCTGGGTGACGCTCAGGCTCATATTTGTTTTTACTAAAGACTGTTTCTTAAACGAGCAAAAGAGCCATGTGGAATGGAAATGCAGTTAAATGTCCTTTCCTGGAGAAATTAACTTTACGAGGGCTTTTTTTTTTTTTTTTTGAAATAGGCTATCTGAGAGGATAAAATGGTAATATTATATACGGTTTCATTTTGGTTATTGGTTGTGAAATATTCAGCACCAATTTCTGTTCTCTGCTTCTTGTCTGATTGTGAAGTCTATGTAAATAGGCAATGAGACAGTAAAATAGCACAGCCTACAATGCTACACTGCTCCTGCTGCCACAATTTGAAATCAATCTCACCACAAGTAACAAAGGAACATCAAGCATTGGCCTAAATTGATTAAATGCATTGGTCTGTTTTATCTTATATTAAACAGCCAGCCATCAGCCTCTTTAAATAGTGGTATCATCTGCGTCCCACTGCCTCACCACTGGCATAATAATCGCATCCCTTTTTTTTTTTTTTTTTTTTTTGCCATGTGAAATGGACTTAATGAAATCGAAAGAACCACAAAACTGCTGTGGGTCAGTCACAGAAAACATGTCTACTGGGTGGCACTTTTGAAACAAAGCAAAGCACATTTTTGCTCTTTTCCTGTTAACCTTGCAAACAGTGGCAAAATGCTCATAATTTATTATACTGTCACTTCCCCCAAGGGTCTTTCAGGTCACTTTATGTTCTTTTTTCTTTAATGAGAGTCTGAACACAATAAAATCTGTGCCAGACTTTTGTCATATATATGCATACATACAATTCTAGCCAAAATTTTGGATACACATCCTACTTCAAATAGAATGAGTGGGTGTGTCCAGACTTTTGACTGTTACTGTATGTTATAGCTGCTGTTACAAACAATTTGTTGCTTCATCAGGCCTTTTTCATTCTGCTGAATTTATATTGCACTCCACTGTACCAATAACTCTGAAAAACTTTCTGCAGTCAAAGATGAGAGTGTAGTGGGACAGTCAAATTTGTGAAATTAGGAACTTGGGCAGCATCCAACATGTCTGATGTTATTCCACTGATTTAAAACCAGTTAATATAAATTAAATACTACATGCATAGATATAAAAATATATACATTTTAAAATAACCTGTTTTAAGTACTGTGCTTTTGAAAAAAAATAACTGAAATAATTTGGAATTTTTTGTGTTTGGTGATTTCAGCATGCGAGTTTTGGTATAGCGACCATCACTGTTCATATAAACATAAGTACCAGTGAAAAGTTTGGACACACAAGTAATTGTGTCCAAAATGTTGACTGGTACTGTACTTACATATAAATGCATACACATGGATATGTTATGTATATACAGTGAAATTGAAAGTGAATTTTTTTTTTAAAAATAAATAAATCATTTGCTTAAATTTTACAATAAAACAGTCTTGCCAGTCACCCAAACAGCAAACCTTCTCCAAGTTTACATGTACTGATTTCATGGGTTCTGTAATGTGTGGAGACAATAATAGATTTATTTGCTTATTTTAATAATACATTACAAAAACACCACAAAGAACCCAAGCATAAAAAATAACATGATTTAAAAGATGTTAAACACAGTTCGTCTGCCTTTTTAGACAACTGTGAGCAATAACATTTAAAAAAAATACAAATAGCTGATCTTCACTGTGATCTTGGTCTCTTCAATCTGATTTCGTCCTGTCTCATTGTCATTACAAATTGCTTAAAAATATAAAAAATATAGAATTTGAAAGCCATATTAAATACATAAATATGACACTATTGTTAATTAATAGTATCCTCTGAGTAAAACTCATCACAAATGTTTATTTCTTTTATACTTGGGACCAGAGAAGACAACATCAGAGATATCGTCTGTTTAAAAGGTCAAGTACATTAATGGATAAATTTGTGAACAAAATTATGAGCTACAAGTATGCAGATTAATGCTTGCTTGACTTCAAAGCATGCTCACATTTTATAGGAGAACCCAATAAATGAAGAAGAATATTAGTAATTTTTTTACCCCTTGACAAATAAAAATTGCAATGAAAGCACAATAAACAGCCCAGCACATTAAAAATTTACAGTTACATTTGGTTTACATATGGCTTTCATGGATTTCCTCTGGGTTCCCCAGGCATCCCATCATCCAAAGACATGCCCTTCAGTGAACAGTCCTGGCATGGAACTGTGGCATCACAAGTGAATGTGATGGCAACCTACACTTTAAAAAAAATAAATAAATTATGAAAACGCTCTGACAACAAAGTCAACAGAGTCGGATTTCACTGAATAAATAGTGAGTGAACAGTACAAAACATTAGTTCATTCATTTTCTAATATGCTTAATCATAATTAGAGTCGTGGAGAGGCTGTCGCCCATCTCAGCTGACTCTGGGCGAGGGCAGGGTACACCGTTTACAGCTCACCAGGCCATTGCAGGGCCAACAGACATAAAACCATTCACACTCACACCTAGAGGCAATTTAGCCTACTGTGCATGTTTTTGGACTGTGGGAGGAAACCAGAGTATCCAGAGGAAACCCACGCAAGCACGGGAAGAGCATCCAAGCTTCTCCTAGAAATGCCCGGAGCTGGGAATCAAACCCAGGCCTTTTTGCCCACCATGCCGCCAGTATAAAACAATAAAACGTAAAAAAAAAATAAAATAAAATAAAAAATAAATAAATAATACTGTGTAGTGCTTTTTCATGTTATTTTGTAGATTGCTAAGTAATTAGAACAATGACCAATATTGTTACATTCAACTAAACTGTCACTGATTAATGTGATAATGACAACATCTATTTATGATGCAATATGTTAGCAATAATAGGCTTCTGAATTTTATTTCAGTGTTTGCCCTGTTCTCATGCATACTTTATATTGTATTAGTCTCTTTTTTAGCATTGCAACAGGAGAAAAAGCACAATTTTTTTAAGTGTACTTTTTTTTTACCTCTGCAAAAAATATTTTTATCACTGGGGGTTTGTTTGTTTATCTATCTCTTAGCAACTTCTTTCCACAGTTTTTGACAGATCAGTCTGAAATTCTGATGATGGGTTGGTGATCACCCAAGGATGTTCCCTTTAGATTTTGGAAAGAATCCCTGCACTGATGACATAATGAAAAAAATCAAAATTTGAAAAAAATCCCTAACATATATTTGCCAAAACACATCCAATCTGAATGAAATTTGCTTTGTATATTCAGTATAAGAAGTTTTAATGACAGACCAAGTTGACCTGATCCAGATTACGCATTTGACAGCAATTTAACATGAAAAATCCCACTTAACAAGTTCAGAAGCATTTATCTCAGTTCACAGTTTTATCCGATCAGAACAAAACTTGTTGTGCTTATGTAAGATCTCTATAGCTATAAGGAAGTGAAAAATAATTCAGATACAGAAATTCTAATGAATCAAAAAGATTACAATTTTAGCTGGAGTTGTAAGGTAAATCATATTAGAAACATCCAACCACCATCAAAATGTAACTGGCAGACTGCTGACTCAGTAAGCTGTCAACAGACTTCAGCTTTCTTTAATAGAAAAGTCGGATAGCATTAATTAATATTCACTATTATGATGGTATCTGTGAAAGGAAGTGGGGAACACAGGTTAGTAACACTCAAAAAAATGTGAAAAATGGGGACGGGTGTAAGTATTCTTGAAAGATACTGAAATCCTTTCTTCCTTTCCTTCTTAAAAAAGAACAAAAGACTTTCATCATTTTATCATTTTAGCTGATGAAACACTGTATTAAACGCATGAAGTTGTGCCAGATAGGTTGTAAGGAGCAGGCAGCAGGCTTATGTTTATAACAGGAAGCATTCAAGCACTTTCAAAGGGACATTTAGTATGACAAACTCTTTTTACATGGCACCATTGAATTATCAATCAAAAGTGCCCTTAGAGAAAGCTTTTATATTAGGGGCTTTTGAAACTCAGAATAAAAGTATTTTGTGACCATAAAAAATGTAGTGAAGAATGCATAATGCAGAAAATAGTCACTGACCTTTCTCACTGCAGTTAAAAATGTTGGGTCATGCTGGGCCAGACGGATAAAGAACATAGTGTAATCAATGAATTATTTAGGGATAATGTAAATATGTTTCACCTAAAAATGAACAAATGAAGAGCAAGTAAATTAGACAAAGTTATTTTGTGCCTAAGTGCATTTAAATTAACTGATTTTCCTCATCTCATTTCATCTCATCTTCTTCCGCTTATCCGGGGCCGGGTCGCAGATGCAGCAGTCTAAACAGGGATGCCCAGACTTCCCTCACTCCAGACACTTCCTCCAGCTCTTCCGGGGAGACCCCAAGGCGTTTCCAGGCCAGCCGAGAGACATAGTCTCTCCAGTGTGTCCTAGGTCTTCCCCGGGGTCTCCTCCCAGTGAGACACGCCTGGAACACCTCCCTAGGGAGGCGTCCAGGGGGCCACCTCAGCTGACTCCTCTCGATGCGGAGGAGCAGCGGCTCTACTCCGAGCTCCTCCCGAGTGACTAAGCTTCTCACCCTAAGGGAGCGCCCAGCCACCCTGCGGAGGAAACTAGTTTTGGCCGCTTGTATTCGCAATCTTGTCCTTTTGGTCATTACCCAAAGTTCATGACCATATGTGAGAGTAGGAACATAGATCGACCGGTAAATCGAGAGCTTCGCCTTTTGACTCAGCTCTCTCTTTACAACGATGGCCCGGTACATTGACCACATAACTGCAGACGCTGCCCCAATCCACCTGTCAATCTCACGCTCCATCTTTCCCTCACTCGTGAACAAGACCCCGAGATACTTGAACTCCTTTACTTAAGGCAGGACCTCTCCCCCCACCCGGAGAGGACACACCACCCTTTTCCGGTCGAGAACCATGGCCTCAGATTTGGAGGTGCTGATTCTCATCCCAGTCGCTTCACACTCGGCTGCAAACCGCTCCAGCGCACACTGAAGGTCCATCCGCAAAAAGCAGGGATGAAATCCCTTGGTTCCCAAACCGGACTTCCTCCGGCCCCTGGCTGCATCTAAAAATCCTGTCCATAAAAATTATGAACAGGACCGGTGACAAAGGGCAGCCCGGCCGAAGTCCAACATGCACTGGGAACAGGTCTGACTTACTGCCGGCAATGCGAACCAAGCTCCTGCTCCGGTCGTAC
>JAOUQZ010000035.1:29249696-29261244 GCA_028564935.1 Neosilurus hyrtlii
TCTCTCTCTCTCTCTCTCTCTCTCTCTCTCTCTCTCTCTCTCTCTCTCTCTCTCTCTCTCTCTCTCTTTCCCTCTCTTGCTTGCTCTCTCTTGCTCTCTCTCTCCTGCTCTCTCTTTCCCCTCTCTTCCTCTCCCTCGCTCACAGACAACCCTTGTCAAATCATTTACTTTCTGTCTTTCCAGCATCTCAGGCCAATATCAACCTATTGAAGACAGCAACAGTCTCTCTGGAGTTATTGAACACTCAATTGTGCTACACATGTTAGTTGGGGTATCAGACATAAAAACAATTGATGGTGGTGCTATCAGTCTTGTGCATGAAGCGCTAAATTCTGCTGGCAGAGAATCAAGCTACAAAACTTACTTCTCCAGAAAAACTTAACATAATGCCAAATCTATAAGCTTTTATGTGATTATTCAGAACAAGGAGCTCTTAGTTTTCCTGTTAGTCATCCTTAGACCTTGTTTTGCAGATGTTGGCGTGGCCCACTGCCAGAGCCAGACTCCTGAGATGACTGCTAAGCTACACTGCATAGAAATGGTTGGATAAACAGCAGTGTACTGCTTCCTTTGCAAAATGCTTCAAAGACTTTACCCAGCCGTTATCTTAGTGTGATGTATAAGCAGACAGTCTTAGAAAATAAAACAAAGCAAAATCAGTAGGCCTGCGATGGCCAGGCGAGCTGTCCAGGGTGTACTCTGCCCTCGCCCAGAGTTGGCTGAGATGGGCACCAGCCTCCCCGTGACCCTAATTTGCATTAAGTGGTTCAGGAAATGAATGAATGTTACCCATCATAAGTTTGCCCTACAGGAACAAATTCTTTTTATACTATCCGTAATGCCATTCTGCTAATAATACCTGTCTTGAGCCTGATTAATAATGCAAATCTTTAAAGCTGCTATGTTAGTCATGTAATTCTATTCCAAACCAGGAACTTTCTCTTTGTTCGATCTTTCTCTCTTGCACTTCCCAGTTTAAAGTGAAGCAAATCATATTTTCTATCATTTCAATTTCCCTTTAATAAATTTTGAATATCCTAAGGGTGTTTTTATATATAGCTGGTTTTGTCACCATCTTACCATGCCAGGTAACAAATCAAACCCCAAAATGTTGGTACCAAACCAAAGCCTAGATGGGATATCACTCACAATTGGACCCAGTACTCTAAAAATCCGGGTTGCATAAATGGCATGGAAATACTGCTATAGAAATACCCATTGAGTCCCTTCACACTGCCGTCCCACCACTGCTGTCTCCTCTGCTGTACGCACACAATGTTTGTGCAGTAGCGTCAGCAATATCTGCAAAAATTGCAAACACTAACCATCTGCCATTTTTGTGCCTTCTTGACCTGATCGTGTACAACTGATGAGCTGTTAGCCAACCTCCAGATTTCAACTGTTACATAGGCCTGGGTTATTACAGTAGTCATTTTTGCTTCTAAATGTATTTATTTATTAATTATTATTACTATTTTTTTTTGCTCATGACCCACATGGCCCATGCAGAATTGGTAGACAGTATGCCCGCATTGCAAGCCACATGCAAGTTAGATCTAATCTATTTACTTCAGTCTACATTCATCAGCTCACACACAGCTTCCTGCACAGGCAGATGTCTCTGAGTCACTTCTGGCTGGGCCATACCACACTATGCAGGTGCTTGAGTTTGGGTTTGATTGAGTGTGCTGTCGCCAGGATTGAGTCTTAATCCTGCATGTGCTTTGACCAGCTTCAATTGGAGATGGCAGAACTGAAGAGGCATTAATTTCATTTCTTTTCCATTAATGAAACATTTTTTTTTCAGAAATTGTCCATATATATAGATATGTAGACAGACTGTAAGTTAGCAGATATTGGTAATATTGTGAATTTGATTAGGGAATGAATTCACACACTCATTCATTTGATGAACTGCTTACTTCTAACAAGGTTGGAGGGAACACCCTGAACAGCTCGCCAGACCAAAGCAGGGTGACACATTCAACCATTTACACTGACACTCACACATATAAAATATATGGAACTGCCAATTAGACTAATATGCATGTGTTTGGACTGTCTGAGGAAACGACCAAATCCTGGAATCAAATCCAGCTCCTGCTTGTTGTGGGGCGGACATGCTAACAATTACACCAAATGCCTGATTAAACTATTTAACTAATTAACAACGTTTCATGACTGAAGTAAGTGTGATAGAGCAGGAAAAGCACCAAGATGTACATGACAGTTTGTCCACAAGAACCAAGGTTTGGAACCTTTAAATAATGGACAATATCATAAATCAGCTTTATACAAATCCAGCGGAGCTATACCCCTAAATTATTCATAATCAAGCCAAAGGTAACACTAAAAAAAGTTAAAAAAATCCCTGATACAATATGAAAAAGAAATGTTGAAAGGAATCGGACTTAAAAGTGAACACATATTTTGGGGTACAGTGGGTGAGGATGTGCATACTATGAATAGGATTCTTTCTTATTTTTGCGTTAAAAATCTAGAAAATCCAAGTGAGATTCTTAAGAAAGAATGAATCCTGGGTATTAACTAAATTTCAGGTGGGTACTCAAACCTTTGCTCTGTCGATCATTTTTACTTTTCTGTCTTTGTGCAGCTACATTTCTTTGTTCTATGGCTTCACATGTAGCACACATACCTCAGGTAGTATGGTGACAGCCAGCCAGATTTTTCTGAACTTGTACTGCCTTATCGATTTCCCGTGGAGCTGACATTTACACCAGACTCTGTCAAGGGGTTTTCGGCCTTCAGTAATGAAGTCGGTCCCTTAATAGCACCCCTGGCCAAGACACCCACCTGGGCCTCCAAAATGACTGCCATAACATACAGTGTACTTATTTTGTTAGGGTCATATTATGTATCACCTGTATCGTACCACAATATTTCTTTTATTTTAATAATTTATTCATTTATCGCAATTTTAGCTTGGCTTAAATTCCAATTATTTCACCTGTATTTATTTTAGTGGTTTATTTAGTTTAATGTCTACATCTCTTTGAGTGTTAAAAAAGAATTTATATCTAATGTGATTTAGATTTTCATATTTGACTGGCTATCATACAATGTCTGATAGCACTGTATAGTATCCATTCACTATTGCTCAGTTTGGTCAATTTGCAGCTTTTGTGATTTATAATTTGCATGTGTATAAACCATGCATATTTCATCACACAAAGGGAAAAGGTTTAATAATAGTCTATAAGTTGCTGCTGATTTTCACATTTGTTACAAAAATGGGAAATTACTATGTGTAATAAATGTGTATTTGAAAAAAAAAGTCTAATACTTTTTAATTTTATGAATCATTTTAATATGTATGTTCATGTTTTGATAAAGAAAGCATTTTTACACCTAGTACAGACCTCTAGTACATGTAGTGAAATGCTGAAAATCTCCAACTCAGACAGAATTAGCCTGAATGGAACTCACTGACTCAAGGAATCAGCTGAACGAGAGGGAAGCAACTCTCAGTCATTACTTTAAGATTCAGTGACTCACACTGATCTGCTGAATGACGGATGAGCAAATCTCAGCAAACGGTGAATGAAAGACCTCACTGACTTTAGGGGTGTGAAAAAATAGATTCAGAAAGCATTCGGTTGAAAAAATAACTGACACAAGTGTAAAAAGCAAGATCTTGAGGAAACAGACTGGCACATAGTGGTGACGAATTAAGGAAATAAACAAACAACATAGTGTCCTAGTAATGCGTTGGGACACCACATTCTCTACTGGAGAGATGAACACCATTTTTTTAAAGTAGATTCCTTCAGTTGGTATTTTGGTGCCCAAAATCTCTCATAGGGGTTCAAATGTGGTAACTGCTGTGATCCTGTTCTCTAAGGGGGCAAGAAGACTCAACCTCACTCACTAACACATTTGCTGAACCACTAGGTCTCCTACTAGGATGCTGGGAAGGCTGGAGTTCATCTCAGCCAACACTGGGCAAAGGCCAGACCACTGAAGGGCCTAAACACACACACACACACACACACACACACACACACACACACACACACACACACATGCACACAAAACAATTCACATTCTCACCTAGGGGCCATTCGGAACAGCCAGTTAGCCTAATTTGTGTGTCTTTGGACTGTGGGAGGCAACCCAGGGATAAACAACTTTCTTTTAAAGAAGATTTTCCTCAGCTGCTGTATTGGTGTCCAAAATCCTCTCACAGAGGATGAATTGGGTTAAAATCTGGTAACTATTGTGGTCCTGTTCTCTAAGGGGGCAAGAAGACTCAACCTCACTCACTAACACATTTGCTGAACCACTAGGTCTCCTACTAGGATGCTGGGAAGGCTGGAGTTCATCTCAGCCAACACTGGGCAAAGGCCAGACCACTGAAGGGCCTAAACACACACACACACACACACACACACACACACACACACACACACACACACACATGCACACAAAACAATTCACATTCTCACCTAGGGGCCATTCGGAACAGCCAGTTAGCCTAATTTGTGTGTCTTTGGACTGTGGGAGGCAACCCAGGGATAAACAACTTTCTTTTAAAGAAGATTTTCCTCAGCTGCTGTATTGGTGTCCAAAATCCTCTCACAGAGGATGAATTGGGTTAAAATCTGGTAACTATTGTGGTCCTGTTCTCTAAAGGAACAAGATGACTCAACCTGTGCCAACTAAATGCCTGGCACTTTATTACAGAGTCAGCTTTTTTAAATCCTTCTGTAGGTTTATATGCAATACTCAGACAGTTACAGTGCTGCACTCGTACTGTCTTCCCGTCATTTCCGAGTGACTATTCTACAAAGCTTGTCTTCCTTTTTTACTCCTGACATTTCTCTAATTAAGACGAAGTGTGTTAGCTGCAGCAACTTTCGATCTAGAAGGTTTTCTCTGTGCCATCACTTTCTTTCCTACTTTTATCCTCAAACAGCAGGATTAAGGTCAGACGGTCTAACAGGAAATTTAGGCAGATTGTGACAGAGTAGGATTAGAGCACTGTAGACATGATAGCTCTTTACTGCATGCTGTTAGATAAGTGGGATGGGATGGGTCTGGTTGATCCTGGAAGTCTGCTGGGGAGAAATAAAAGAGGCGGGCCTTTCATATCCCAGCACAGAGGAAGAGAGTTCAGATCCAGTTATTAACAGCTACAGAACTCCTAATGAATTATCCTTGTGGCTTTTGGATGTGTGTGTGGAAAGAAATGAATAAACATGTTCTGTTAGCAACTGAATTACATTAGTGGACAGGCCACATTTTATCCCAGTTTTAATATGCAGCCCTCATTTCATTTAAATCATTGATATATCACAATATCAGTATTTATGAGTTCAGACTGCAAATGAGATTGAACTCTGATTCCCCTTGGTGAGACAAAGACAAGACTCCGTCTCTCAGTAGAAGCTGGTGAATCTCATTACTTAGCTATATATCTTAGCTGAGCCTCGTAAAGCACAATATCCTCTCTTCTGTCCTCTGGCTATCACTCATTCTTTCATGCTGGATTTTACTTGGATATTTTGTCGTTGTTTTTTTTCCTTTTATTTGTCTGCAACCTTGTTATTGTCTCATTCCCCTTCACTCAAACTGTCTGACTATCCTATTTTCTCTGCATTTCCCTTTGCTTCTTAAGACTTTGGTTCCAGCTGTCAGGGCATGCCCGAATCAAAGACGGTTTGTAAAAGAGAATTAAAATGTATCTGTGTAGGACAATGGGGGGCATTTTGCAATTTTCTCACTTCTGTCCCTTCATTCAGTTTATCAGTATCAGTCTCCTTGACTGCGGTTAATATGAATCTCACACTGAGCTGAATTAATACAAATTAATGAAGTCAACTGCAGCTGGATTCATGGCAATAATACGGTCACCAACTTTTAAATACATACATCAGTTACTGCATGTAGAAAGGACAAAGCAGAAGACGAAAAGAAAATGGTGCGTTTTTCAGAGAGGAGAAAAGATTGGATATAGGAGTGAATATAGGAGGCTCTGTCTGGCTGGATGCTGCTCTCCCCATGAGTATACTCATAGCTGAGAAGAAGGCAGGCCTTTACAATGCACATGTACTCTTCTTTCTTCTGACACTTCAAACAAGTGCACATATCTCTCTGGGTCCCTGGCTCTGTGTTTCAACATATCACCCGGGACTCGTCTTACTGCACTACTCTTTCGGTTCACTATCACTGAGTCTTACTCTTTTTTCTTTCTGTGACTCCAGGGCTCGTTGCTCTAGAGGCATCATGCCTGTATTTAAAGCCGCTTATACCGCAGCGCTGTTGGGTTCTTGATTCTGATTGGTCAGACAGTGTTGATTCATTTTCTTTTTTATATAGCTCATCTGAATACGTAAATCTGCTATCCAGCAGTCTGTTTTCTCTTTAGACCAGGCCATTGCTAAGAATAACAGACCGTTGCTATAGAGTGCCTCATTTGTGGAAACAATAAAATTATTTTTAAATGAATAAAATAATTTTAAAGCAATATTTTAAAAGAAGCTTTAGTGTGCTAAGTCGGGTTAAATACAGTGAGTAACCCTAAACCTAGAATAAAATAATTAAACAAAGAAACAAAAAAACAAATGAATAAAGGAAAAATGAAATAAGAAACAGCACTTCAAATGAGTTCACAGCACAGAACCCCAACACTGATTAATATGTCCTAAAACATTCACTCACTCATTTCCCAAACTGCTTAATCCTACTAAGGTCGCAGGAAGGCTAGAGCCTATCCCAGCCAACACTGGAGGAAGGCAGGGCACACACCTAGGGGAAATTTGGTACAGCCAATTAGCCTAATGTGCATGTCTTTGGACTGTGGAAGGAAACTGGAGTACCCAGAGGAAACCCACACAAGCACAGTGGGGAAAATGCAGACTCCACACAGAAAAACCCGAGCCTGGGATTCAAACCCAGGACCTTGCTGCTGTGAGGCAACTGTGCTAACCAGTATGCCACCATGCTGCATGTTTCCTAAAGCAGCATGTGGTAAAGTCTTTTGTGTATTGAAGAAATTAATTTTTCTTCATAAAAGCTATTATGGTCTTCACATAGTCATGTCATTAAAGGGATAACGGCATTATTCTTTACAGAGTAAACTTATTAATGTTAGAGTGGCCTTATCATTGCTTTCTGCTATTCTCTGCTTTGCTTTTTCCATTAACTCACCTCATGTTTAATACTGATTACTGTCCTTCACTGATTGATGTTAATGTAAATACCAGTGTTTGTCTGCAGATAAAATGGAGGTCATCCCATTCTTTCTCTCTCTCTTTCTCTCTCTCTCACACACACACACACACACACACACACACACACACACAGACACACACACAGAGTAGCCATGTTTCCATTAACCAGCTTAATGCACAATTTGAAATAGCAGACGAACAAAAATAAGTACAGGAAGCACAAATTATTGAAACTCTCAAATATCACAAAAAAGGTTTTTTTTATGTTTAAAGGAGGTTGTTTTTCAGATGATTTGATAAAGCAATAGAAATATGAAAACATGTTTTTTTTTTTGGCAATTAAGTCACATGGCATGACATTAAGAATAAAAAGAGATGCTGCCTCTCTGGAAAAACGATGCATTGCACGAACTATCATGTGAAGAGACACTGTTGCAGGAAGAAAAAAAACATATTTAATCACAAAACATCACACACATGGAAACACAAATCACTTGTTCTTTTGTTTTGTTGAACATTTTTTTTATACTTCTTTCAGTGTTAGAAATTAGAATGGATCGGGCAACTTATTGACAATAAATAAGTTTTCCGCATTTGAACTTGGTTTTCGATAATTAAATATTATTAAAGTAGTATTTACTGTCTATTTTACTGAACACCATCATTCCCAACTCCCAGTTACTAAACACCATCATTCCCAACTCCCAGTTACTAAACACCATCATTCCCAACTCCCAATTACTGAACGCCATTGTTCCCAACTCCCAATAACTGATCACCATAATTCTCATTACCCAATCACTGAACACCATCAATAAATTCAGTTCAATACTTTGTCATTGTAATCAATGAACACCATCATTTCCAAAACTCAATCTCTGAAAACCATCAATCCCAACGGCTAATCACTAATCACTATCTTTCTCAACACCCAATCATTGAACACCATTATTTCCGAAATCTGATGACTGAAGACTATGATTGCCAACCCCTTGTCAACAGTCAGCATTGTTCCCGATGGCAAATCACTCATTAACATATTTATCAGGGTGTGCTGTTATTAATAACTTCAGTGTGCTAACAAATGATGATCATAAACTAGCATACACATAACTGGTTAAATATCTGCGTATTTTGTTTTCTCTTTCTAACCTAATCTCACATTTAAATATGCAAAAAAACATGAAGACTCACATATTGCATCATATGGCGACAATTAGAGCATGTATTTTAGAGCATGTACTTTCCCCTGAAAATAGTTGTAAGCACTGTTTGGTAATCAACATATTAGTAGTTCCCTGCTGTTTTTTTTATACAAAATGTAAGGGATGATTAATGATAAAGAGAGAGAGCGAGAAAGATAGAGAGAGGGAGAGACTGTGTAGGCACGAAAGCTATTTCACAATTAATTTACTTCCAGTCAAGCACTGCTAGTTATTAAGTAGGCCTGCTGCTAGCCAGCCAAAGAAATTAAATTTTTTTTTTCTTCAGGAAATATTTTATAGTCATATTTATGCACCTCATTTAAGTACAACATTCCTTGTGATAGAAAGAATAATATTATACTAGATACAAGGGCACTTTGATAGTCAAACTCCAAATGACTCCCCTTACAGTTGCACCAAATGAAGTACAATGTAATGGTTGTACAATGTCTACTACATTTTATTACAATATACGTACATTATAAAGGGGGGAATTTTTAATTTCGCCTACATTAATGCTAGTATGGTAAAGGTAACTATAGCTTGTTAGCTTCCTCATTAGGGCTGACACAAAAACAGAAGATGCAAATGTACTTTTTTGATTCTTATTCGTAGCATTTGCAGATTTGAAGAAAACGTTAGCAAAGGATATACTAGTCTTTAAAAAGCAGAAAAACAACAATTAACTCACTGATAACTAGTTTACCTGTTTTACACAATCTCATTGGTTGAAATGTTATGATGCTTTTCAGAAACTGCGTTTAATGAAGTAAATTTATCTTAGGGTCTCTTTTGGCTTTCCTGCTATTCAATGATTACTCGTCACGTTCAAATTTTGGCTTCTCAACAATCATACTCACTATGCCGATCGTTGTCTGTCTGGTAGACAATCAGGTTGTCCGCTGTGCTTATTGATTGTCTTGGACAACTAGGAAGCCGCTTTTTTTCAAACACTACCTTATTTTAAAACTACAATGGAAACCTGGCTGGTGACTCTTTCAAAGATTCCCCCACTGCAACAGCTCAAATAATATGGTTTTGATGCTTCTATTTTCTCCAACTCTGATTTGTTGTAGTTCAGGTTTGATACTTGTGACCAACTCCAGCATAATATGGATTAGGTAGGAAATTTGACACACTGAGATATTCATATATTTGGAAAGAGAATTAAATATGCATCAAAATGAGGTATAATACATGATTAGCATGACAATTGACTGAGTTACATCACTTTGTATATCACTAATCAGAAAATGCTGCTTTTGAGAAAATATCACACTTACATAACCAGTTTCCGCATTTGAAACTCCCTAGCAACCATAAACTAAATCAGTCTGGCTCTCGACCAATCGGCACAATTGTACTAATGTCTTCCCAGCAACAGATGAGTTCTATTTGCGCAGTCATATCTGTTTTATGGCTTCTCATTGGTTTACCACTGTATTATTCAAGAATCCGTCTGGGATTCCATAGGTAGAGTATTATGGTACTGAAAATGGATAATAAGGAAATACCCTGAGCAATCACAAAAGTGGTTTAAAAATCTGCAAAATAAGTGGATTTTTCCATAGTTTTACAACAACTTGGACATTAAAACCTGTTTTAAACATGCATTTTTTCCATGGATAGATTGTGTTTATGGATATTTTAACTTGATATCACATTTTTATCCAGGTACGCCATTTTCAACTTACTTTTGACACAGACACAGAGGGAACTTTAAACAGTAACTCAAACTGGAGCTGTGAGATGGCAACACTACATGCTGCTCTTCCATCAGTGTATCAATATCGAAGTAGATTGCTCTGTTTCTACTACTCACAAGTAACCTAAGGCAAGATTTGTGCACTCAGCTCAGGCCAGGCTCTCATACTTAAAACACTACCTTGCAACTAAATCTGTATTATGCTGGAGCAGGTCAAATATTTGCATTTGTTTTTAGACACCAAATATCTGGGTTTTCTTTTTTTGCCTCTCTTGCACATACAAGACTTTAAGTGCTACCACTGCATGTTGTTTTGATAGTGTTCTTGGACATTTACAGAAGTGATATCACCCCTGACATATTTTTTAAATTCCCACTGTGGGAAAAAGGAAAAACATTCTTGATATCGTATTTAAGTCCTGTTCTACTGAAACAGGGGCTTCCTGAATGGAAGTCACAATGTGCATAATACTGGTTGAGTTCATTATTACCAGACTTATCTTTGTTTGAGAGCCTGGTCTGAGTTAAAAGCTCAAATCTTGCCTTAGATTACTTGTGAGTAGTAGAAACAGAGCAATCTACTTTGATACCGATGGAGGAGCAGCATGTTCTGTTGCCATCTCACAGCTCCAGTTTGAGTTACTGTTTAAAGATGCCTCTGTGTCTGTGTGGATTTTCTTTGTAGGTCAAATAGTTTAAATACATTAGACTCGCATGTTGTTCAGGATAAGCCATGGATCCACTGGAATGGTTACATTAAAATTTTACTTAAGATGTATAAATGATGCCCTAAGGTTAGACCAGGGGTCTGCAACCTCCGGCTCCGGAGCCGCATGCGGCTCTTTAGCCTCCTTGTAGCGGCTCCCTTTGGCCTTGATTAAAAAACAAAACAAAACAAAACACAAACATAAATAAAGGGTATTTCTTGATTCATTTTTATTCATATATTATCATTATTAGTTTATTTTGTTGTGCAGTTATCTTAGAGTTTGAGTTGATGCCATCAAAACTATGTTTAATTTATAATTTGTCAACGAAAATATATGCCACATCAATGTCAACAGCCTTTGCCTTTACTTGCTGGCGGCATTTGGAGTGGACGAACCCTGCAATAGCCTAACCCTGAAAAAATAAGTTTCGGAAGAAAATAGAGTATAATTCAGCGTGGACATATTCATTTGCCTTCACCGCCAACAACATTGGCTTACCTGTGAGCTTGATATGTGGCGAGAAAATATCGAACAACGAAAAATGTAACATTGAAAGACATTTTCAAAACAAGCATTAGCATTCGCCAAAAAATACCCAACCGAAGATGAGCGAAAGAGAGCAATTTCGTAACTTCTATGAAAAGCTGAAGAGAGCAAACTATCTTTCAAGAAGTGGATTAAATCTCCACAGTCAACTAGCACTGCTAGTTTTGTAGCAGCTCTGGAGATTGTAAA
>JAOUQZ010000035.1:29269536-29280879 GCA_028564935.1 Neosilurus hyrtlii
ACACACACACACACACACACACACACACACACACACACACACACACACACACACACACACACACACCAAAATCGTCATCAAGGTCAGGATGTTTTACACTATTGTACTAATTTTCATGGATTAATGCAGGGGAGAAAGTGCTTCATGTCCACAATGGGAATGTTCTTACATTGTGAATTATCATTAAGTCTTGCTGGAAACACATTCCTGGTGTCACACACGGTTACTTGATGCATGCAGATTTATGTAAATGTGTTGCTCTGCTCTCTCTTACCTGGGCCACGTCTGCTCTGTAATTATGGAGATGGAAATGATTAGGAGGTCTTTGCTGGACATGACGTCCTGGGTTACAGATATTAATCTGTAGAAACTTGCAGGAATAAAAGTTGAAGGAACAGCCAAACCTCAATGATATATTAGAATCAAAGCGGATAATACATCACAATGATTGCACAGGTTACAATTCCTTTAGCATAGGCTGTTATATGTTAGCATATGCCTGCTTCCTTACCGACAGACAAACACATTAAATGCGTCATACGGTATATACGTCCAGATACCTTGACAAATATAGTTATTTTCATATGGACACGCCTGACTTCATGAATAATAAGCATGTCTGTGCTCAGGTGAATCAAGCAATAGTCCTTATGAATGCTGATCAGGTCTTCTCTCCTCTCTGTCAAGCCATGACCTTGTGCCTCTCCTGAGTTTGTGAGCAGCATGCATTCAGCATGCAGACTAAAATAGTGCTAACTGCATCACTATCCCCCCTGCTCCAATGAAACCTTACATGTAAGACGACACACACCAGGGAATAGATCGAAATTAAAACATGATTACTTTCACACCAGCCAAGTGGATTTTGCAGTTCAAATGAGAAATAAAGTTATTTTTTTTAACCTGCTTGATAAGTGTATGCAGTAAAAGTGATGCATGCTCCCACAAATAGGGATTTTTTTTTTACACTACAGAAATGTAAATCAAATAAAAAGGCACTCTCAGTCTACTTGTGTTGAAGCAGTTCAGGTAGGGTACATGAAGCATACAGGTATATCTTTTCCTCACATTTTAAAGAAGAGACATTTGAATGCAATTTTATGAAAAGCCAATGATATTGATCTCTCCAAACCACCAACCTCTAATTTGACACTGGCTACAATTTTGCACGGATATTTTCTCCCCAGCAGAGAACTGTGGCTATCTCCCAGATGCACACAGATGGATGCATCTTCATCTCGAGAAAATGAGAAAACCAATATTTGAAAGGGGAGAGAATTGGACAGTAAAGCTTGCATGTGCCTTATTCAAGTATTTTCATCCAGAACAAAATATCACCATTACATTATAGGGAGCTATATGGTTTAATTCATTGCATGCCGTGTATTTAGCTGTAAAATATTAAGATTTTTGTTCCAGGCATTACAGTTCTGTAGTGTTACTAGACTGTGAATACATTAGCTTAAACAGCTTTTAGGAACAACATGTTAAATTAGGACACTACTTGGAATTTTAAATGATGCATTTTTGTAGCCTTTGGTGTTCTGGAGAACATCTTTGCTCATTCCTGTTTTACAAATTGAATCACACAGCCTTGTTTACTGCTTTTTTCTCAGCGTTGCATCATACATAATCAGATCTATATATAAGACTGTTGGAAACGATTTATCAAGCATATTTACAATATATAAATCCAGAGATAAACGATTTCATTCATTCATTCATTCATTCATTCATTTTCTAAGCCGCTTAATCCTAATTAGGGTTGCGGGGAGACTGGTGCCAGACCATTGCAGGGCCAACACACATTGAACTATTTGCACTCACACCTAGTGGTGATTTGAAACAGCCAATCAGCCTACTGTGCACGTTTTTGGACTATGGGAGGAAACCGGGGTACCCCGCGAAAACCCATGCAAGCACGGGAAGAGCATGCAAACATCACCCAGAAATGCCTGAGCCCAGGCTTTCTTGCTGTTAGGCAGATGTGCCACCACTATGCCACCGTGCCACCCATAAAGGATATTTTTATTATCATGATTATTATCATTATTTTTGTTGTTGTGGTGGTGGTGCCTGTATTATATGAATTTCAAGATTACACTGATAATAAAAGTCTGTTTTACAATAATGACACCATAGAGGACTGCCGAAGGCCTGACCTTGTCTGGCACTTAGCCTATTACATATTAACTGTATTAAGTGAAGAAGACCTCTGTGCTGGCATGGACACTCTATGCCACCATTATATCAGACCTTACTATCAAATACCAAAGCATCTTACCTCTGATACAACATTATGTCTTTAAATCAATTTCGATTAACATTAGATTCTGTGTCATCTCTTTTAGACTCATTTGGGGACTTTGGGAATATGCACAAATGTACAAGCATGGAAATGATGAGTCACTGCCTTTCATATTTATTACTGTAAATGTATTTAATAGAAGGAAGAAACCTTCAGGCCTTTGATATTTAATAAAATGACTGTTTTACTGACTGTTAAATGAAATTATGGGCTACTTTTTCTTTGTTTATGTTTTACTGTACATACTGTATATATCTGTATTTATATACAAAAAGCACCTTAAAAATGTAATGATTCTAGTACCATAACACAAGCCACTGTAATAATAACAAGCATAAAAGTGCATACTCACTGGAAGCAATGAGTGACAAGCAACCATGTAAAGTCAGTGAAAATCAGCAAACTTATGCAATGATGGGTAAAATTTTCTCGAGCATCAAACTGGGCAGTTACTGAGTTAAACTGGTCTCATTTCAGTTGACCTGACTTAAACAACTACCATTCATGAGAAAATGACACCAGTGATTGACAGATGCCGCTAAACAGTAAACATTTACTGTAAGGAAACAATAAACACGAGTTTAATAATTCCTACCTTAAAAAAGAAAAGCCACTGATCATTGCCATCTAAGTATAACTGCATTCACAAAATAATTAGGACATAAGGACAGTAAGGACAAGACTTGATGTCTGAGTTCACGTTTCTGAGTTCAGGGCATTCCTCATTAGTCTATATTTATATACACCTACACTCACCTACCTTGTGTGTTACCTAACTGGTGCAGTTGTTAGCTAGCTTAGTTAGCTAATTTTCCATCCAAATATGTCATGTTGCAGTTCAGACAAGAAAATAAATACATAGAATAGTTAAACTAAACAGAAGAAAATCTAAAAGCACTTATAACTGTTTGTTTCTATTGTGTTCATAAAAACAAGACAAAAAGCAGCATGTCATATTTCCTTTTTTTTTTTTTTAACCTGCATCTTCTACAGTAAGTGATGTGACCAGTCACTGTGCATTAAACAATGAACCTGGCAGAAGGTGCAAAACTGTGCAATCTATGAACTAAAATGGGTTAATTTTTACTGTTGAAGGAGTGAACCGTTCACATACACTAAAGATGTATTTGTGGTCTTGTGGGGAACTAGCCAGATACTGCTCATAATTTCACTCAGAAACATTTAGTGGGAAATATACAAGCCTTTACCTACTGTAGGCACCCAGAGCCATTGATGTGCGAATCACTTTGTGTGCATGACAACTTTTAGTGGAAAAGCGATGAGCGACATGTGTATGCCCTTTAGAATAGGCTTTTTATTCATATAGCAAAATTCTCACAACCAAGATTAATTTACAAGAAGAAATATAAAAAGCTTAATAATTCTCCTAAGCAGACAGGTCATCTGTGCTGTGACTAATATTGAATCATAGTGGTGTAATGGCTCTACTGCACTCAATTTGCACTGTAGGATGTATTTATCTTTAATTATATCCCTCTGATTTTATGACTATTTGTTTTTGTAAGGTTTTATTTTTATATCTGCCTTACTGTATTAAGTATGCCTTATGCCTCTGGATATGTCTTATTCCCTACTTCTCCTCTCTCAGAAACATAGTCTTCAAAGCTGATCTAAGGATAATCCAAATACACGTTGAGAATCTAGATAGCAGACAGCAATCTGCTGTCTCCTGAGTCATCGTTGCTCAAATTCTAATAGCACAGCCTCAATTGAGCCGGAAATCAACAGCTGTGAATGCTGTGACATGAATGCACAGAGCCACAGTGCTGCATACAAAGTTAGAACAGTGGCCTCACAGCACTGAGCAGCAGCAAAGGAGCTCGGAATGAGTGCTCCAGTCAACACAAATTCACTTAAAAGATCTCTGCACAGCTCCACTGCTTTTGATGAAAGTTGCAGATATGTTGAAAGTAATAAATTGCTGTATCTAATTAGTGGCTGATGACCATACATTACATCATGCCAGACTTGACCCATCAGAGCTCTGATAGCACAGAGCCTGATAGCACAGACAGTGCACAAAACACAAACAAACTAGCAAAAAACTTCCAGTGAATGAAAAAAGGTAATGTTTGGGACAGACAGGCAGCCCTAATGTGTATGACTGTCAGAGGAAACCAGAATACCAGGAGGAAGCCCATGCAAGCACAGGGAGAACATGCAAACTCCAGGACCTTTGTGCTGTGAGGCGGACAGGCTAACCACTACACCACTGTGCTGCCCAAATTTACATACTGTAATCTAAAATTGAAAAAAAAAAATAATAATAATATATGATCCGATAAATTAGTTTCACAGATAAAATTCTGTAATGAGGGGTGACTATTTACTTTTGATATGTGTTTGTAGTGTATGTCGTTTTCGTGCATTAAAAAGAGTGAGACGTACAAATAAAGAAATAAATATTAAAAGTCCATAGTCTGATCTAATTCCGACTGAAAAAGTGAGTAAACAGAATTAATCGACCCACCTGCATCCTGAGTATCTACAATACCTGAATTGAGAGGTGTCACAGGTGGCAAAAATGCACAACACATATTGAGCTTTTAAAATTAAACCTGGGCTGCATCCAAAATGCAAAAAATAAGAAATAAAATAAAATAAACAAATAAAAAAAAAGCAAAAAACAAAACATAAAAACCCCCCTCCACATTACTGTATATTCTAAACTACTTCACTACCAACACTGATATTAGATATACTACTTAGTTCATACTATGCTTTTTGAGATGCATGCTTGAATTCTCATTGAATATGTATTGCCTTGCCACTGGCAACCTTCAGAATAATTTGCACAGGAAAGCAGGGCACTGCACAACCCGTGTGACAGTGGTTCCTCACTATAGCATTTTCCTGCCAGGGGAAATGCCTTAAATCTCAAATCTAAACAGTTCAAACTCTTATTTCTTTTAATGAATTATTAATTCAGTTATTTATGAAAATCTAAAAGTGACTTTGCATTGGAATTTATTTTATGCTCTCAGGTACTATATGTTTTAGGCTTCATCAATCCTAATTTTTACATCACTTTTAATTGGAGACCATACCGAAGGAATTTAGATTCAAAAGAAAAGTTTCAGATCCAGGCACGCTCATGGCCATAAGAGTGTTACATTAATCACTCTCTGAACACACAACAGGCTGCACACGGCCTTTTTTGGGCCAGCCATAATTACTATAAATCATGCACACACTTGATAAATGACAGTAATTACAAA
Source organism: Neosilurus hyrtlii (assembly GCA_028564935.1). NCBI lineage: Eukaryota > Metazoa > Chordata > Actinopteri > Siluriformes > Plotosidae > Neosilurus > Neosilurus hyrtlii. The sequence goes on from JAOUQZ010000035.1 coordinate 29,275,084, forward strand.
GTTTTGGATATGATGCAAGGATGCACGTTTCCTTTAAATAAGAGGGTGTGATGTCCAGAGACCTGTGTGAGTGAAAAGGAGATAGAGACAGTATCTCCATTTCAAACTGTCTCAAAATTGGACTGAAACACCATGCTTTCAGAGAAAACTTACTGATGGCTGTAGAGCCGAAGGAAAAAACAATCAAACACATGATACAGAGTTGCTAAGGAATTGGCAAAAACTATGTATAAAGGGGATTTTTTGTCTTTTTTTTGGACATATTATAGTAAATGTGTTTTAATGAGAGAGAACCATCTGTACCGTCTCAGTTTGAAATTCTTTAACTCACACTCTTTTGACTTATAATGAATATTAAAGGAAAGTTTCTGTCCCCTTTGAATAGTAAAATAGTTGAAAGAGATTAGGATGAAACAGAGAAGTTCACTATATTTATATATATTTAAGACTGTCCACTATATTTATACACTCAGATATGACAGTAGTCAAAATTAATATTCTATAGTGATTATACAGTTTTATTTATTTATTTTATATTTTTGGGAGGTGGTGCCCCTATGGTTAAGGTGTTGTCTTTCTGATCCGAAGGTCAGGGGTTCAAGCCCGACTATCACCAATTCATGTCACTGTCTGGAGTGAGAGGCCTGTAAAAGAACCACTGATGTCGTTAGAAAAGAGTAGGCCACTGGTGTGCCATCAGCATGTTTCTGCCCTGCGATGGCATGGCAAGCTATCCAGGGTGTACCCTGTCCTCGCCCAGCATAGGCTAAGATAGCCACCAGCCTCTCTTCGATCCTAATTAGGATTAAGTAGTTTAGTAAATAAATGAATTTATTTAAAAAAAAATAAAATAAGGACCTGGCTTTGATTCCTAGGCTTGGTGAGGGTACTTCCCCTACAGTCCAAAGACATGCACATTAGGCTAACTGGCTGTTCCAAACTGCCCCTAGTTGGGAGTGTGAATGTGTTGTATGTGTCGGCCCTGCGATAGACTGGTGTGAATGAATGAATGAATGAATGAAGCATGCAAATCTTCCACTTTTTTGTGTGTGAAACAGTAATGGTAACTAATCGCAGGTAGGAACTGAAGCTATGAATAGGGAACAGTGCTAAGTGCTTTTTGTGCCATGGGACTTTTTCAGCTTTCAAAATTATTTTTTAATTTGGCTAACATCATTTGTGGAAATCATGGCACAATTCAAGTATATTAATATGTGGTGGCCCAGTGGAAGGGTGCTGGCTTACTGATCCCAAGGTCGGGGGTAAAAGCCCAACTATCACCGAGTTGTCACCCAGTGCAGCTAACTGGGTTATCAAAGGACAGCCATGTCTCTTACTGTCTGTGGTGAGAGGCATGTAAAAGCAACATTGCTGACTTTCGTAAAGAGTAGGCCACTGGGTTGCTGTCAGCGTGTTTCTGCCCTGCGATGATCTGGAGAGATGGGCGCCAGCTTCCCTGCAGCCCTAATTAGGATTAAGCGGTTCAGAAACGAACATCTCTCACCATTTTACCAAAAATAGTATTCCATGATGTGGAAGTCACTCAGGCATTCTTCTGCTGGGCAAGAGATTTTACAAGCTAATTGTTTAAATCTAATTCTTTTTAGCATCATATATAATTCACATTCAGTTTGAACATTGAACATGAGTTTGAAACAGTTGAGTGAGATTTCATGCAGGTTACTAGTCCTTTTCAATAGTAATACCAGAAAAAATATGGTTAGTGCACTAATATGATGATTTTCACCAAGACCAGTGTTGTCCATTCTTCCAGAATTCTCGTATGTTTGTGTTTCCCTGCAACGATCTGGTGAGCTGTTCAGGGTATAACCCACCTTCCCTGAAATTGGGTAATAGGGGTTTCAGCCTCCCCTCATAAAGGATAAAGTGTTTCAGAAAATTAGGGTAAAATGAATCTGGTGTAACTCCTGCTTGTTTGGAATGAAAACCTGCACCCATACCAAGCCTTTGTGTATAATTTTGGACATCCATGGCCTGGATGGTAAAATGCAAAACACACTAAAGGAAGCAGCTTGTCTTACACTGAAGCATTTTTGTGGGACATTTTCTTGAAGCACATATTCCACTTCCTAACCTATTTACAGAAGGAATTTACATTTCAAATCAGAATAGATCTTCAAAGAGTAATAAGCATCATTCAAAACACTGCAGGGGGAAAAATAACCGACCATGCCCATTTCAAAACTGTGATTTCACCCAGGCGCGTTCATCAGTTAGTAGCATGATCTTTTTTAATTGCAACTTTGAAGGAGAATTTAAAGAGAAACATTTTCCACATACACCCTAACTGTCGGAATTAATTCCCCCCTGCATCCCAAATTCGGCTCCTAAAATTAATGCACACTTGGGGGGGGGCATCAAAGAGATCTTTGCTGCCTGAAAGGTCAAAGATAAACTTATCCATTTTAATGAGCACTTGGTGTTCAAGGCTTGGTCATTAATTTGAATAACAGTTGTTCAACAGGAAAGCTTTATGGTTATAGCTGAAATAACAATAAAACATAGCAACACAATGTGTTAATGTTTAGTGTGAGACAAACCTGAAAAATAAGTCAAAAAATTGGGGTAGGTGCTAACAATAATTCCACATGTATACACCCCATTATTATTTTTAGTATCCCGTGGTGTAAACAGTAACAATTTCTTTGTGTGTGTGTGTGTGTGTGTGTGTGTGTGTGTGAGAGAGAGAGAGAGAGAGAGAGAGAAATATTAACACCTCTTCACGTCCATGAGCATCACGTAATTAAGAAATAATGTTTTATTTTCTCAGTTAAACACTAGGATGTTAAAGATATTGTGAGTAATCTTAGCAATAGTGCTGATAAGTTCCAAATTATCCTTTAAAGGACCCCCTTTGGCCTAGCATCTCCCTAAATCCTTTTCCTCCAAATATATTTGTGAGGCACTACATTATTCATGCTTTACCCCTCTGAATACTTTTTAGTGTCCTGGTCATGGTGCATTTAGAGCTTATCTTAACACTGGGCATGAGGTGGGAATAGACCCTAGGTGGGCTGCTGGTACATTTTAGGGCACCATACTCACACATTCACACCTAGGGGCAATTTAGTCACCTGAATTTAGTCACAGTTCACCTACCAATATGCTTCTGGGAGGTGGAAGGAAACCGGGCAAGCCAAAGGAAATTCATGTGGACACAGAAAGAATATGCAGACTTTGCACATTGCTAAGTGAGTGTCAAATCAGGTTAAATGAAGCCAACCATGACTAAAAGCTTGAGCCTACAAGCCAAGTGTAAAATCTGAAAGCAGCCCTGGGGGCAGTGATCAACTCAGCCATTTTAGGCAAACCTGTAAAACAAGGCATTAAACATTATCATGAAATTCGATCTTTTTAATTATTTTTTTTTAAACATTACCTATACACAATTTCTACTTCAGTCCTAAATAAACTTGAGCTTTAATAAACCAAATGGTGTTCTCAGGTTGTCATGGGGTAAAGGCAGATAAATATAATTTGTGAGCTGTTAAAGAACAATCCAGCATAAAGACTTGGGTCCAAAAAACAGAGTGAGTTGAATATCAAACAAACAGACCAATGCAGTGCAGTCAAAATTAAAATGAAGGGCCGAACCAAAACATAAACAAGAACAAGTAATGAACAGAGAAAAAAAATGCTTAAAAATGCATAATGAAATGATAAAACACATGGGAGTCAATGAGTTTACAAGAAAAGTGCGGAGTTAAAAGCAGCAGTGAGTGATAGACAGCTGATGTGGTTGCACTGGCAATTTGTGGTTGCTTATAAATTAGGATATAACAGATGGTATGATGTTGGTCAAAATGACAGGTAACATCTGATATCTGAATCATACATCTCATATGTCATGTAATGTGATGTACTTATCAAGGCTAAAACCCTGTGACGCCTGATAGGTACCATTTTACGTATCAACAAATTGTACAGGATGTCCAGCACTCTTCAGACCAGACATATAAATAATGGCATAATTGATTAAGTAGTGAACATTGAAGAAATCTGAACGCACAGACCAGCTCAAATCAGAGTAGAGGAAAGATAACCTAATGACAAGCTTTAACACCAGATATTTTAAGAACGCTTACCCAGCCATGGGCAGCACAGTGGCATAGTGCTTAATACATCTGCCTTACAACAAGAAGGTCATTGGTTTGAGTCCTGCACTCGGCAATGGCATTTGTTTCAAAGCAAAAGAGTTGCTTGCTCGTGTAATTTTTTTCCGTGTCCTTGGGTTTCTTCCCACAGTCAAAAACATGCATAGTAGACTAATTGGCTATTCCAAATCACCCCTAGGCTTGAGTATGAGTGTGAATGGTTGTGAGTGTTTTGGCCTTACGATAGACTAGCGAGCCTTTCAGGGAGTACCCCTGCCTTTGGCTGAGAGAGTCTCCAGCCTCCCCGCAACCCTAGTAGGATTAAGCAGTTTAGAAAATGAATAAATGAATGGATAAACCTTGCAATCTTGGAAGCAAGGCATGACATCACTTATGTATAATAAGCAATTTTTATTTTTATAATTTTTTTAATTGAATCATAAAAGAAGTTTTTCTGTTGCCCAGTAGACTTTAGATTAATTACTGTGGTCTAATTTTGAAGATGCCAGGAAATTCATTAATACATATTACAGCCCTCATGGCAAACAATGGACTGACTTCATTGTCTTATTGACCGTGGTTGTCTTTCTATTGACTGACTTAGCGCTGCCTGGAGTCCTACAACGCTATTTGCCAGCAAGCTAATTTATAGTCAATTGTCCATTGTCCATAACTTATGTTACAGTCCTAATGGAAGGCTACAGACTATATTTGTAGTCTGAATTGGTCATATTAAGTTGTTAGTTCCTCTTCAGTCATTCAGTGTAAAGACTGTGACTTTAAATATGCTACTTATAATCATTCATTTGCCAAAAAACATTTGGAGGACCAAAACAAATAACTCTTGATGGAAGGCACTGGGATTTCCCTGGACACTAACATGCAGTTCTCCAGGCCATCTGTTTTTCAGTTCCTTATTCTACTGGATTTTTCTATTAAGGAGCCTTTGGTTGGCACTTTGTTTGGAGAGTGTGCAATCTGATCATTGAGTTCACATTGATCTGGTGCACTGAACATTGGTAGAAACAATTGGTGGTGCAGTCCAGCTGACAGTCTTTGCCTTTCACGGTAAAGGGATGGTTGTTTGCCTAAAGAATAGGATTTTTTTTTTCAGTGAAAAGGTCATTCACATTTGATTTTAAGAGCAACCAGTTATATTGTACATGGTAACATGCTGTACAATATAATACAATAAGCAGGCTAGTGGTGTATTGAGATTCACAGGGAATGAGAGTAAACAGGTCATAGAAAATTAGAGCAGATCTTCTGTTGATAAAGAAGGTTGTCATTATTTGTTTGTCTGCTTGTTTGTTTGTTTACTTATATATTTAATCACACCCAAATGTTTTACAGGACATTTGTTTGAAAGAGAAACCTTAGAATCTCTTAGAAAGCAAATCATCTAAATAGGTGGTCTATGATAGGATGTTGCAGGAGATTTTTACCTTCATGTGGACATGAGCTAGTTGGCAAATAACAAGCTCAAAAAAGAAGACCCAAGGTAACGGTTTGAAAATGGTCATGAATGTTTAAATTAGCCTGCTAATTAGTTTAAGGCCTGCACCGTAAACGTATATAAAGGAGACAGGAGCCAATCAGATTTTAGTATGCCGATTTGGCCGCCATATTGCCTCGGAGTAGTAGCAGCAAAATTGGCAAACAGGTGCACTGCGTTTGAGTG
>JAOUQZ010000035.1:29322965-29334650 GCA_028564935.1 Neosilurus hyrtlii
CACACACACACACACACACACACACACATATATATATATATATATATATATATATATATATATATATATATATATGGTGGTTCTGTTATACTGTGACATTTTGCCAGCATATTTACGTGTCCCATTAGATGGAACCATCACTGCAAATCAATACAAAGTTGTTCTTACTTATCATCTTTATTTTATAATGGAACATTTCTACCCTGTAGGGAGTGATCAGATCTTTTTCCACAGTAATTCTTCCTCTATCCACAGAGCATGGGACTCACTAGATGGTTTAATGAAGATGTAAATGATGTAATGGAAATAGCAGTTCTGGAAATGACAGTTACTAGATTTCAACCTAATCAACCCAAATTTTTAGACAACACTCTCTAGCAACATTATCAAAACCCCAACTGTCATAAAAATGGCATTCATTTCTACACTAGAGTTCCATAATAAAACTGATGCAAGGACATGCAAAGCTATTCTGGAGGCTCGTAGTCACCTAATACTTTACTTAAACAATTATGGTGCTTTTCTTCTTAATTTGTCACCAGCTCTGTATTTAGTACAGCAGTGATACGTCATTTGCCATGGGAGGTCTTGGATATGCATGTAAGGATTCAAATTTGATTAAAAAGCATATTTAGTTATTTATTTATTTATTAATTTATTTATTTTTTGCTTTTCACTAGTTGCATGTTGAGATGTTGAGACTGAGCTGGTATTGCTTCATGGCATATCTATAGGTGGTTAACAGAGTTTTAAAACTATTGGTTGGATGTTAATGGTACAAATATCTTTAAGTTGTTATTTATGTGTTTAAAAACTGCTAACATAAATTCTTAATCTATGTAAAGCCAATTCATCAGATTTTGTTAGATATTGGCTGTTGCTCTACTGATGAGGGCTTGTTCAGATACCTAGACTAGCTGTCAAGACTGTATCGCGATCCATCCATTCCCTAAATGGATTGCCCCTTCAGGAAATAGGATCAGCAGAAACAAAGGCCGGGCACACACTTACATAAATGCTGATAATGTTTGCTAATCTGTTCTCACTTCACTCTGAAACCTTTTTCGATCACCATGAGGCAATCAGGAGTTCTTTTATTTTGTGTTATTGATGCTTGTGCATTTCTGTATACACTCATTGAAGGGTGCACTGACTTTCTGGATTCTTGATAGGCTACGTCATGGGTTCCTCCATTCTTTCATTTTTGTATTCATGTAAAAGCTATTTCTACTCTGAAAAAACATCACTCATGCATCAGTGTTGGCCTTTTTTTCAGCTGTAGGGTGTTGGTAGTTATTATATTGGCATATGTTTGAGTGACTGAGCTGCCTAGGGCAGAACAAACTCACATGGGTCACTGATTCCGTGCTAATGCATTCGGTTTCGGCATGGCATTGATGGCGTGAGTGACAAATATAATTTGCACTGATGGACTGAAGGATTCTAATTGCATGAAATGACAAAGACGCAGGAACCAAGAGACCCAGCCGGGGCGAGGAAGAGAGGACAGCTTCAAGCTGCTGGTAGGAGAGAAGCTGATTACCTGAGTTATTGAATTTATATGCAAATAAATGACATTAGGCATGTACAGTTGTGCATTCCTACAAAAATTCCACACCCACACATGCTTGGGACTAAATTCCCTGTATACGGGGCAGTTTCATTCAATGTTCGAAGCAGAGCATTTTTATATAGTCTGTGGTTTTGTGTTTGGGAAAAAAGTGTTCCACCAAGAGGATATGATGCGAGCTCTGTGACATTTGAACTATTTGCATATTAGAGCATAGAGGCCTCTTCAGTCAACAGTGATCGTCCTATTCGCACACACTTTCTCATTGTTCACCTGGTTTTGTTCACTTTTCTCCTTTATTTGCCAGTCTGTTTCATAGTTCCTTGCTTGGTTCACTGGGGAAGCTTAAGCAAACGCTCAATCCATTAGGAAGCAAACAAAACATTGGACCTTTGCAGCACATCATTAGCTTTGTTTGAATTTCTGTGAATAGAAGGCACCTTTTAATTACACATCCACTCAAACCAAGTATGATTGGTGAAGTAGGTGGACTTGCTTTAATGACCACCTTTAATGACCCAGATGAGCTCATTGATCGGGGAAAAAATAATGAAATAAGTGCTACTCTGTACTGTGGCTACTGTTCTGCATCAGCTGCAGCAGATTCCTAATTGTTATAATGGGTCTCTTTGAAAAAGGCAAGGCTTTACAGTGGCTAAAATAATAGCCTCAGTGTAACGCAAATTTTAAAAGGATGAATAGGGAGAGTGTTGTTAATGTCTGAACAGTAGATACTGCACTCTTCCAGGCTCTGTCAGCTCATTTTTTTGGTGTGGGCATGCATTTTTCTTTGTGTATATAAGGTTAACATTTAAGCTACAAATTAGCGGTGTACACTGTATATTAATTAATTGTGTTTTAACGAAATTACTAAGGCAATATTAAGCTTCAATGCAACACAAGCTGTTTCTTATGAGATAAGCAGATTGTAGGTTTAACATTCTTTTTTTTATATTTTGCTGTGAAGGAGATTCTGGGTGTCCCAAAGATGATACCAAACAGGTCGAAGAGATCCCTGCTGGTGCCACCCATGTTTGTGCCTGAGAACCAGCGTGCACCGTTTCCCAGGTCCATCGGAAAGGTAAGACTGTAAACACACACCTATAGGAGGAGTCATAGGCACTCTACAGTGTATTACACTGTTGTATTATAATTTATATCACACCACTGTTAAATCCTCTGAACAAATTAATCAGAAGGTGCTGACTCATATTCTACGAAGTCTGACTGTAGTGTTGGCTCTGATGACTAATTGAATACTACACAGGAATGGTGTGATCTGATTGGTTCACTTTCTTAAAAATAATAAATCATTATTTGCCAAAGGCGAGGTGGATATCTGAGCGATGTTATTAGATTGAGGTGAATAATTCATGCATTCATTCATTCATTCATTTTTTAACAGCTTTATACTACTACTTTCAACTAGGGTCGCATAAGGCTAGCTCAGCCAACTCTGGGCGAAAGCAGGGTGTACAACATGAAGAGCTCGGAAATTTACAGACTTGGGGGGAAACTGGTGCAACCAATTAGCCTAATGCTCATGTCTTTGAGTTGGGGGAAGGAACTGGAGTACTCGAATGAAACCCATGCAAGCATCTGGAGATGCAAGCATCTGGACATGCAAACTCCACACAGAAATGCCCTCACCGAGCCTGGGGCACCACTGTGCCACCAAATACTAAAGATGGACCTTATGGCTCAAGGGATTTTTATGATCTATTTGCCCAATTTCTTTAGACTTGCTTAATGCGCACGGGCTGCTCGCTGGCATATGTTAAAAATGTTTATGCATGCACAAAAATTGCATGAACAACAATGTACGGTAACTTAATCAAATGAATAAAATTGTCTATATGCCGGGTCAATTCGTCATAGTGTGAAGGCCGTTTAGGTTACAGCACGTTTTATTTTTCACATAATGATTTAAACATTTTGAAGGGCTATCCAGGATATCATGGATCATTTGAAAAGGCATGTGTTTGTGACATTTGTTACGTACAGATCTTTCCTATCCTTGTCTATCATGTGCTTGAACATGGTCTTTAAGTATTTCCTAATGAAGGATAGATATTAACAGTAGAATAAGCAGCTCAAATAACATCCAGACATTTTAAACCCCAGGCCTTAATGATTCTCATCAAACCAGAGGGAACTGTTGTACTCTGGTCACCTATGAAGAGGAAAAAATGAGAAAGAAATAGACCTCATTTGATTGTCATCGTGTCTTTCTCTAATTTTGCAGCTGCCCTTATTGGCCATTGTCATAGCTATTAGGGTGAATGAGTGGAGAAAGAAACGAGAGCCAATCTGAAAGCCTCAGTATGAATGTTTCTCACAGGAATACCATCTAAAAATGGGGCTGCGCTTCACCCCATTTATTGCTTTAGACTTTCCACTGCAGGTCTTTAGTCATTAATGAGACCATTTCTCGAAACGATCAGCGGTCATTAACTCCCTCAAAGGTTTTCTGGGCCCAAAAGTCTGAGACCACATTGGAAACTGGGCTTTTTTCTATATTAAGCAAGAAAAAATTTAAACAAAAGGAAAATATTCACTAGCTTAAATATTGGGTTTTTTTATGATTCTGTCCTATTTATACTCATTTTCAATCCAATGCAATTTGTGATATTGATCACTTCATTTGCTTTGTACAAAAGGTTAAAGGTTAAAAGCTGAATTCTTCGTATTAAAGTAGTATCAGATGACACTAATTTTAGATTAATCTAAAATGTATTATGAATCTAAAAAAGTGCATACCACATCGTAATAATACCTGAAATCCAAAAAATTTTAGCAGCACAATGGTGCACTGTTGTTAAATAAATAAACAAACAAACAAACAAATAAATAAATATTAAAAATGATTAGGTTCAAACCTTACAGATGGCTGGGGCCTTTCTGTGTGTTGTTTGCATGTTCCTACATGTATGGGATTTGCATGATCTCCAGGTGTTCGGGTTTCCATCCCTAGGTATTAAAGGGAATTAGAATGTTTGTTCTCCCCTGACTTAACCTTGTGATATATTGATGACTTGTTTAGTGTGTGCCACCCTCTGAGCTGAAGTCAGCTGAAATCGGCTCCAGCTTTCCCCTATCCCTGAAGAATAAGCATTAGAGATAATTGATGGATGGATATTTCAAACATTGTGCTTTTCTCACTCAAATTGTCAGTATTTTCACTAGTAGTCTAAAAATTTTCGCCCCACTTATATATTTGTGCAACGAAGAAGCAGTGTATACTGTGTAGGTGTGTATGGGTGTGTTTGTGTGTGTGTGTGTGTGTGTGTGTGTGTGTGTGTGTGTGTGTGTGTGTGTGTGTGTGTATGTCCACGTTCACTTGCTGTGTGAAAAGACTCTTCCACTTTAGGATAAGAAAGAGAAAAAAGCAATAGAAAAACATACACATGATAATGACACACTGAAGAGAAAAGCTTCTGAAGTCTTTCTGCCTGATTTTGTGTGTATGTGTATGTACCCTCTGGTGCTGTGGAGCTGTATTGAGGACACAGGGTGCACTTGGAGTGTATTTAATAAGGCTATCTGTATAGCACCCTACAAGAGTAGCATTAGACAGAAGCTTTCATAAGATTGATCCTAACCATTACACAAGATCTGATATTCCAATAAATAGGTCAGTACATAAAATGATAATAATAATAATAATAATAATAATAATAATAATAATAATAATAATAATAAAACAAGAGAGAGACAGCATGGTGGTGTAATGGTTCGCACATTCGCTTCACAATAAGAGGGTGCTGGGTTCAAGTCCCGTGCTTGGTTTCTGTTTGGAGATGTTCTCATGTTCTCCCCCTGCTTGTGTGGATTTCCATGGGTACTCTGGTTTTCACCCATAGTCTAAAGACATTCGCATTAGGCTAACTGGCTGTTCCAATTTGCCCCTAGGTGTGAGTGTACATGTGAATGGTTGTGTGTGTGTGTGTGTGTGTTTTCACCCTTTGATGGACTGCTGAGCTGTTTAGGGTGTACCGGCCTTCGAAATGGCTGAGATAGGCTCCAGCCTCCCCGCGAGCCAAACAGGATTTAAGCAGTTCAGCGAATGGATGGATAAAATGGAAGAAAAGCATTCTTTTCTGTCTTGCGCGCTGTGTGTGTGTTTGTGTGTGTGTTTGTGTGTGTGTGTGTGTGTGTGTGTGTGTGTATGTGTGTGTGTGTGCACTAGGGCTCTAGGCAAAGTGAGCCTCCTTATTCCCTTTGTAACGTGTGCTATCTGCCTGCCAGATGAGACAGAGTCGTAGGTGCTGTTTTTTTCTCTACACTTTTAAAGTAATTTTCCAGACAGTGCCTATGGCAGGAACGAAACCTGTCATGCACTGTCATAAACCCACAGAAGGCCCCAAACCAGCCCCTCTTAAAAACATCCTACAGCGCATGGTGCCATCGAAAGACAAAAGGATAGAAAAGAAAAAAACAATTTTAATTAAATATTCTCCTGTCACAACAAAGCAAATGACACAGATATATATTTAGATATGCAGCAACTTTTGTAACTGATGTAGTTACAGATTCAGCAACAAGTCAGCTTCAGTAGAAAAGAGTGACATAATGAAAATATGTCATTTGGTGGATGGTTAACGGTGACGTGCTGTAATTACATTATTAGTGTTATATTTTTCCATTTCTATAGTTATATTATATATGTTTCAATGAAAGCTTTAGATTGATTGGCCTCTCCTGGATGGGATTTTAGTCCATCACAAGACAACACATACCAAGTCACACTGAGGGCAATTTGGACATTGTCAATTCACCAGCATATTTTGAGGATGTGGGTTAAAACCTGGTATACTAGAGGAAAAGCACATAGAACTGGACACAAATCAAGCTGGTTACGAATTAATTTATATATAAATGTTCATGGGGCATTGACAAAAGACACTTGGTACTCATGAAAGTCATGTAGTTCATATCCTAATCATGCTGGCTCTGTGTGTATAACTGTATATATAAGAAGACTTAACTGATTTAATCTTGGCTTAAGCAATGTCATATATGTTTTGCATGGATTGCTGTTCTTTTACTGTAAACTCAACCTGGCTTTAAAAAAAAGGGTTTTTTTTTTCTCTTTTGTTGAACCGCCTCTAGCTATATTTACATTGGGTAATCGCCATGACATTGTTGCTCAATTGGTCAGGTCAAGGCTCAGCAACATTCTACGGGAATAATATCAAATCAGCTGATGACTTCAATGTACTGAATGATCGTGTTATCCCATCAATGGACTTTTTTCTTCTTGATCCCACGGATATAAAAACAGGGCCCAAATAGTGAAAAGAGTGGTGGGAGCATGATTGGAAGTCTTTGGGATGTGCTGGAGAAGACTTTATAAAGTGGTTCGATTTTCTCATTATCAATTTCAAGATGTCGCGTGTTTAAGTTGATTATTTATTTACAGAGAAGAAAAATATAAATGCAACACATACGCTTTTAGAACTTTTTATGTACTTATGTTTTAAACATTTTAAGTAAATAATTAATGTATATGAAATCTCCAATGTGCAACAAAATGCAAAATTCATCAACAGATGTCTACTGGGATGTCAGCTACACTCAGTACAGACAGAGGGGGGTCAGTGTTCAGAGTTATACTTTCAGTAGCATTCTTTGCATAAATTGAATTAGATTAATTGATGTGGAATGTTCTATTGCTCCCATTTCTCCACGAGAGCTGTGCAAAGTTTACTGATACTTCTAAGAAAAAAGAGGAATGGGCATACTGTCTCGTACCTAATGATTCAGTAATGAAAAATTAAATGCTTGGTATATAAATAATGGATGTGTTGAAATGTCTGCACATATCCATAAGACATGAATAAATGACAAAAGGAAGGATTTTTAAAAACTAATTTCATATTATCAGAGGATAAAAGCTGGCTTATAGATTGGTTTGACTTTCCACAACATCTTCTTTTAATGCTACAACAGTTCCAGCCTGTTGGCTGAGATATATAAAATAGAAGTTTTCCTGTGTGATGTGTTTGGTGCAGGATTACAATGTAAAGCTTTCATTCCCTCTCAGTTTTTTTGTTTCAATTAGTTTTTTTTTTCCACCACGATAAATTTGTATCTAATTCTCCTTTTGTGTAATTTTTCCTCCATGTTTTAATCTTTTTAAGGTGAATTTGCCATGGATTTGGGTCTAAATAGCGGACATTTACCTATTTTTGCTATGTACTTAATATTTCATTTTTCTCTGCATCACCAGATCAGCAGCACATGCACCTGATAATTTATGGCTAATTATAATTCATATGTAAACAAGTACGTGGAAGTTTGCTTATGCAAACATTTACACATATTGCATTATAAATAGACATCCTTCACACTCTACCGTGGCCCATAAATCTTGTGATGTTATTATTGATTTTTTGTTACATGTGCCTCATATACAGTGGTGCTTGAAACTTTGTGAATCATTTAGAACTTTTTTTTTCAAAATCTCCAAAGCATATAATATCATCAATATTTCCTTTTATCTGTCGGTAATCATTTTCTGAGCCAGAACTCATAAACCGTTTTAGATTTCTTCATCAAACTTGGCAGGTATTTCTACTATGCAGTATACTTGTGCCTTTTGATATTTTGGGATTTCTGCAATACATATTTTCTGACATGTGGAGGCCAGAGGATATGCAATTTCCTGATGACTCCTGTTTATATTTTTGTATAAGTATGACTTACTAGTTTATTAGACAAATACCTGTGAGTGGCAAAAGTATGTGTACCTTTGCTTGTAGACCCTCTTGAACGATAATACCTATAAATAAATCTTTGCTGTTACTGTTCAGTCCTGCACATCGACTTGAAGGGAATGTTGTTTTGTAATTTTTTTTCAAGTCTTGCATTGACTCTCTTTCTCTTAAGAAGCAGTTCACAGACACATGCTCTGACATTTTTCTTTAGATTTAATGGTCTAATTCAGAATTCATTGTTCCATCAATGAAGACAAACTGTCCTGGCCCTGATGCAGCAAAACAGGCCCAAACCATAATGCTACCACCATTGTTTTTCACAAATGGGATATGGTTATGGTGTATCTTATGGTGTGTTCCTTCTCCAAAATTAAAACTTCTCAATTAAAAAAACAAATAAAAAACCTATCTTGGTATTGTCCATCCACATGTATTTACAGTATCATTCTGGCTTGTTTGTGTTACCTCAAACAAACTCTAAAAGGGTAGCAATGTTCTTTTTGGAGAGCAGTGTGTTTATCCTTGCAACTCTGCCATCTACAACACTTTTCTTCAGTATTTTCCTGAAGGGGAACTCAAGAACATTATTATTAGCCAATGTTAAAGAGGCTTTTAGTTGCTTAAAAGTTACCCAGTGTTCCTTTAAGACCTTCTGTTCTATTATACACCAAGGTTTTGGATTGATCTTAGTTTTTCTACCAGTCCTGGAGAGAGTAACAATGGTCTTGAATTCTCTTCATCTGTCTAACACTGGATTGATGCAGTCTAAACTCTTAAGAGATTTGCAGCCTTTCTCTGCATGATGAGCAGCAATTTTTTTGAGGTCCTCACAAATCTCCTTTGTTCATGCTGTGATATACTTTCTAAAACATGTGTTGTGAAGGTCAGATCTCTGTTCTTCAAATAAAACAGAGTGCTCACTCACACCTGATTCAGTTGATTGGAAAAATCCAACTTTAATTCCAGCTTCACATTTAACTGCTAATCTTAGGGGTTTACCTCCCTTTTCCACACAGATTTGATATGTTTTCATGTCTTGTGCAAAGGGTTCACCAACTTTCAAGCAGTAATATTTGACCACTTGCCCCCGCTAGCATGAAATTATTAAAACAATAAAACCCTGCCTGTTCTCACAGCCTTGGCACATTTATCATATAACATTCAACATTAGCTGTTCATGAAGCCCTCTATATGACATTTCTGGTTTAAAAAACAGCTCAAAACTACCTGGGAAAAAAACCCTTTTTTGTGTGCCATGCAGGTCTGAAGAAGACATGCTCAGCACGATTGTGATTGAACTGACCTTCCTTAACCCTCTTTAACCTTCAGCGGCCTATTACTTTCTTGTGCATCTCTGCTGTTTGTCTCGCCTCCTCTGTCTCTTCCCCCATCACCTTCCTGGTCTTTTCTTAGTGACCCTCTATCAGGGAATAGGCCAAAATTATTTTTCTGTTCCTGTAGCTATACACTAGAGATAAGGGGGGCATGAATAAAACTAGCTTCCTTGTTCACTCCGTAATCATCACAAAGCACCATTTCAAGTTTAATAATTCCAGCTTTTCTTTGACTGATGAGGAACAGCAGGCAAAAAGTTACATCTAAAAATATTCAATAGTGAAAAACCTGCTGGGTTTCTCTATTGTACTAAGTGTATGTTTCATTTATTCTGCACTTACAATACATAGCCAGTCTGGGGAAGAGTTATATTACTCTTCAGTGGATTTGTGTTGGGTTATATGGGGGTGCACTGTAGAAAAACTCTCAAATGATCACAATTTGGCATTTGTATATGTGGGAATAGGGAAGGGACTTGTGATGAGCTATGTAGCATTGACATGAGGTGGTATGGTTGCAGGGAAAGGTGTGGCTGGAACTCCCAGGCCCTCTGTTGCTCCTTTTGGACCACTTGCATATGCACTCGCAATATGGGGGTACCCCATTGATTCATTCCTGCGTATCTTGCATGAACATGGGCTCAAAAAAGGTAAACTCAGTGAAAGCTTGGATGTCTCCTGAATGCAGAGAATGTAGCAAACCAGTAGCTCCCTGCTGTGGCCCTCTTCATCTACCACCTGGTAAAGCATACTCTTGAGCATCTGGTTGAACCACTCCACCAACCCGTTTGTCTGAGGGTAAGGGTGTTTCACCTGAAGAAGCTGACACAGGTCTGTCATGACCTTGGCAATGAAGGGGTGCCCTGACCAGTGCAAAGGTCCTGTAGAATTGAGACTTGCATAAAGAGCATCATCAGCTCCTTAGCGATGGCCGTATAATGTTTCTCAGGTTCCGTCTACGGCCTCATTAAACGATTGAGTAAATTATTCTCAGCAGACACAAAGGCAACCCTTTTCATACCTCTCTGTTCTTCGATTCCTTGATCTGGACTGTTCTCCTGAGGATGGACATGAGGTATGAGGCGAATCGAGTTATTGCAGAATTTTCCATAGAAAAGCTCTTCAATGGATCAAGCTTATGTGAAATTCATGCTGATGACTAGAGCTTTAAGGAGGGGAAAAAAGCAATAAAGGGCAGATTTGCCATGATTTCATGCTTGCTGTTATATGACTCTTTGGAATTAGGAGAGATTGAACATGGGGCCATGCTCATGTGTCACGATACACTTTGGCAAATGGAGTGGCTGTTCACTTCCTGCGGTTCCTCACTAATGTCCTGTAGGGCAACCTTTCTCTCTGATCTTGTGGTTAATTTATAGAAGTCACTCTTGCAGTTGAAATTTTTTTTCATGCCTCTCTTAGGAATGCTCTCAGTGGGGATATATTTATTTATTTATTTATTTAATTATTTTTCCTGATGCCCATTTACATAGGATGACGTCGCAAATATATTCCGCTGGACTGTGCCTGCTGTTAGTCCATGATGCTTGTATATTTTAACTGTCAGAACTTATTTCCATTAAAAACAAAAAGGAAGCTTTGTTAAGTGTTTTACCTTTTTCACAGTAAAGGTCGAACAATGAATCATTTCAGTTTTCTTGCCAACATTTTAAACTGATTTCCAAATTACTCAGTCAATCAGCTGGACTAATTCGCCAGTTGTTGTTAACCACTGAAGAGATGATGAGTATGTGTCAGTGTCATCACCACAGTGGAAGACAAGACTAGTGCTGTTTTCCTACTGCAGCCCTAATAACCATCTGTGAATAATCAGAATCAACCAGCCTTTACTGTTGATTGCCAGCTTTGACCTGCTCCAGACAAATATGTGGGGCACAGCTCTCTCTCTCTCTCTCTCTCTCTCTCTCTCTCTCTCTCTCACACACACTTTCTCTATGTGTGTGCGTTTGTGTGCGTTTGTGTGCGTGCATGTGTGTGTGTGTGTGTGTGTGTGTGTGTGTGTGTGTGTGTGTGTGTGTGTGTGTGTGCGTGTGTGTGTGTG
>JAOUQZ010000035.1:29356975-29374934 GCA_028564935.1 Neosilurus hyrtlii
ATTATTATTATTATTATTATTATTATTATTATTATTATTCATTCATTCATTTTCTGAACCGCTTATTCCTAATTAGGCTGGCGCCCATCTCAGCCAACTCTGGGCGAGGGCGGGTACAGCCCTGGACAGCTTGCCAGGCCATCGCAAGGCCAACACTCACACAACCATTCACACCCACACTCACACCAAGAGGTAATTTGGAACAGCCAATTAGCCTACTGTGCATGTTTTTGGACTGTGGGAGGAAACCAGAGTACCCAGAAGAAAGACAAGCAATTACAGCTAGAACATGCAAACTCTGTAAAGAAACACTTGAGCCCGGTACTCGAACAAAGGACCTTCTTGCTGTGAGTCGGACAGCCCTACGCACATAACCCTCAGTTGATTTCAAATATACTAATTCTGTGAAAATTACAAATTGTTTATTTTACTAAAGGGGACAATTCATTGCTATTGTCTATTAAAAGAAAAAAAAAATGCGTAGAACAGATTGTCCCTTACCATTATAGTTTCTCTGGCCTTCAATGAGATCTATTGTGATGTAAATATCCTTGCTTGCCACCACTGAAGAGAACATATGCGCACAGATCAATTAGGATATTTCTAAAGAGCACTGTAAAATATACACTGATGTTTGTGAAAATGGGTGTACAACTTTCTTTATGTCTTATATCACTTCATAAATTATTCCCTGCCTGTTAACACAGTATCCCAGCCTTTGAAGTACAAATGACTCCACTTTAGCAGGCGGCAAATTGTGTTTGTTATTAAGTCATACCCATGAGTGTGTGGGCAGATACTGTAGAGAAGTGGTGTTCATTATAACAGCCACACATTTAATAACTGATGTATTATTCATTAAGATTTAGCTAGAGTGTCATGTTTGAGTCTGAATTTTTACAGGAGCTAAAAAAGAATCTTGTTTACCAGTCTTTATAAGGAATTTGTCATTTCAGCCCTAACAAAATTATCAAATAATTTAATCTCTGTATATTTCTGTATTTACACTTTATCTATTATTGGAGGTTTTTTTTTTTACTAGTAAACTTGCAATTCTGGAAAACTGCCACAAACAGTCGAACATTTAGTGAAACATTTGGTTTTGGGCAAAAAAAATATTTTTCTGCCAGTGATATTACTTTGCCATTACAATTTTAAATGAACATTTTAACAAACACAGTAGTAAATGCAGCCTCAACTAAATATATCTCAACATTGATAAATAAGTGTTCATATAGATTCTTCAGATGGATTCTTGTCATAGAGCATAAAACATACACTTCAGATCAAAATCAGATTATGATCAGATACTGGCTGTCAAAATGTCTCCGATGCTCCTGTGCTGTCACATCATCATAACGGAGAATAACACTTATACACTTTCTACAGATGACACAAATCGAAAGTCTAAATGTAAAAAAAATCTGAATATATTGCCAATAAAACAGACCAAATTGAGTTAATCAGTGTTAATTTCAACAGAGATCAGTCAAGTAAAGATGTGACCCTGAGAGAGGTGCTATAAAAAGAAATCTGTTTTTTCAACATTTAATATGATGCAGCAACCAATGAAATGCACATAAAAAGCACATTTATTTTATTTAATTTTATTGATTGATTGATTTGTGTGTTTGAATAGAGGGTTGCATAAAAAAAACACACTTATTACACCCTGAAAGCATGAACACACCTTATCTAATACTTTGTTTAAATAATAATAATAATAATAATAATAATAATAATAATAATAATAATAATAATAATAATAATAATAATAATATAATTTGCCTGTAATACAAAAAGGTAGACTCTTGTTGTGTTACAAGGCACACATCTTAATATTACAATCCCAGCTAACACACAACGTAGTGCAACATTATTGCGATGTTGCATAAAGGTCATGATTTGCTTGTTTGTATAAAACATTATCTAAACATTGTGACAGTTAAACCATAATATTTTCTGAGACTATGTACATGACTTTTATGCACAAAGTTGTTTTGATGTTGCCAACAGTTGCACACATCTGGGCACCCAGTGCAGAGCCACTTAGCATGAGACAAGGACTGTGCACATCCTTATTGGGGTTTCCTTTTCAGGTAAACACGCAGGTGTTTGTGTTACATAGATTCAAAAAGTGAATCTTTCTTCAATTTTAGTTGTCTAACAGAGTCCTGCAGCTTTTGTGCCAAAATAAATCGCTATTTGGAGCGGTCCATATTTCCTTCTATCTTGACAAGAGCCCCAGTCCCTGCCTAGTTCACACTATACAATTTATATAAACTTTTCTACACTATATAATTTTTGCTCTGAGTTTTGGTCACATACAGTTTTTGGAACCTGCCGAGGAAAACCCCAGATCAGAGGTAAATTGGTAATGGCTCGGCGTTGAGTCGCTGATATCTAACAGTCTAAATATCTGTGTATTGATATACCACCAGTAACTCCAAATCCTGTAATATAAAATGTATTGTGACAGAAAAGAGTGCAGGGACAAGCTACAGTCAATTAGAGAGCAAGATGAGGGAAAACAAGGTACAAGAGTTTTACATTAACCAGGATAGCTACATCAGTTTAAGTAGGAGGCTCAGGTGTGCAGTTTCCAAGGCCATTTGGGCCACAGAGTAAATAATTTATATTGTTTGTTATTACTAAACTATTAATCACAAAATTCAGTTTCAGTTTTCTCCCATAGTCCCAAGACATAAACTTTTGCTGTCTACTCTACATCTGCAGTGGATTGGTGACCCATTCTATGACCCATGTTAATACAAATCACATTATGAAGGTTTTTGCAAATAAAATAAATATGAAGAAGCTGTGTTTATGTACTGTTGCTTTTAATCTTGTTACAAAGTACAGGAAGTGGCTCTGTTATGTTATTATCCACAGAAGAAATTTTTCCAAAAATGATCACAAATCACTTATTTTCACAAAGGGTTCGTTCTGATTCGGAGTTTGATTCAGATGTTCAGATTGACACTAATACAGCGGTACACAGAGGCACCTGAGTTACCATGGTCTATTATTTAGAAGACTTTGATGAGTCATTATACGCAGAATCATTCAATAAAGAAATCAATAAGATGTCATGATAACCTATTTATTAACTGTCTATTCTTCGATCATTCATACATTCTCTAAACCGTTTATTCATTCATTTTCTGAAGCGCTTAATCCTAATTAGGGTCGCGTGGAGGCTGGTGCCCATCTCAGCCAACTCTGGTCGAGAGCATGGTACACCCTGGACAGCTCCCAGGCCATCACAGGGCAGCATACACACAACCATTAACACTCACACTCAGGGGCGATTTGAACAGCCAATTAGCCTAATGTACATGTTTTCGGACTGTGGGAGGAAACCGGAGTACCTGGAGGAAACCTATGCAAGCACAGGGAGAACATGTAAACTCTACACAGAAACACCCGAGTTTACATGTTCTTCTCATGCTTGTATGTGTTTCCTCCTGGAACTTCGATTTCCTCTTACAATCCAATGTATGCACATTATGCTAAGTGGCTGCTCAAAATTGCCAATAGGTGTGAGTATAAATGTGTGTAAACTGGACCCTGCGATGGACTGCCAAGCAGTTCAGGGTGTACCCCACCCTCGCCCAGAGATAGCTGAGATAGGCTCCCCACAACTTTGGCAAATGAATGAATGAATTTTCACATGGATGCATATTTTGGCTTCATACTTGAATTTTAATTCAGTATGACTTTAATTCATCTTTTATGCTTTGGCCTGTGTGATATCTCAGCATTTTCACCTCTGCACATACTAAGTGCCCTCTATACCTGCATCAGCACATTTATAACTCTTGGTTTTGATTATTGCTTGCCCTTTTTGGTTTGTCTGCTTTAGTTTACTCAATAAATTGAATCTTTTGTTTTTATTTATTGAAAATGCGTTTATTGGGTATTCAGAAATAGAACTGTGAGAGACTGTAAACTGCATGGATCAGAGTAACTGGTGATATGTTTTCCAGTCCAAGGAATGCTCAGTGTTTTTCAAGATTAAGTAGTATGATTGTATGAGGACTTCTGATAAATCCGGGGAGCAAGCAAAAGGCTCAGCAGAAAACAGTTCAATAAAAACGGGAAGCCATCGCCCGTTGACCTCGCCATGGGTGCTGGTGCAAGAAGAATAAACAGGCAGTTGTCCACTTCATTTATGCCTGGCTTTGGGGATATAGGCAGAGACAGGTGATGCTTGTGTCCAAATCCCGCTCCTCCTTTCTGCTTGACTGGATAATAATTTACTGGGCATTGGAGAGCCGGCATGCTGGCCTGCACACAGGAAAACCGCCCACCGTATTTTCACTCTCTCTCCCTCTTCTGCTCAAATCCCTCTCTAGTTGTGTGTTAGAGAGATAGCACCTGTCTTCTTTTTGCCCTTCACACAAATTGCAATGTCAGGCTGCAAATGTGTTCTGTAAATGTGCATCATGGTAGGAGTACCTTTATTATAAATTTTACTCAAAAACCAGCTCAGTGCTCCGGCTTCAACACCTTTATTATTATTATTATTATTATTACTACTATTAGTATAGTTTTAAGTTTATTACTTTGTTTAATTTCTGTTAGATAAAATGACTTAAATGTAAAGTCCAAATTGTTTGTAGCTGTTCCAAAATTATGTTTTTTTGGAGAAAGCCTTTGTGTAATCAGTTCTTTCCCATATTTGTTGAAATGGATTAAAATCTGAAACTCTTGCCAAGCCATCGTTTCCAAAATTCCAGATTGTTGTTTCTTGTTCATATAATCTCTACACAATTTAAATGAATGTTTGGGATCAATGTCTTCCTGATACATATGAATACATGGCCAAAAATTAAATAAATAAAAAATAACATTTCTCTCTAGTGGGAAAGGTAGCCTAATAAATTTTTCAAGAACTGTATGTTGAGATGGGGCACGGTGATGTACACCTCACAGCAAGAAAGTCCTGGGTTCAAGTCCTGGGTGTGACGAGGTCCTTTCTGTGTATAGTTTGCATGTTTTCCCCATACTTGCATGGGTTTCCTCCAGGTACTCTGGTTTCTTTCTACAGCCAAAAGAGATGCACATTAGGTTGACTGCTCTAATTTGCCTCTAGTTGTGAGTGTGAATGGTTTTGTGTGTGTGTTTGTGTGTGTGTGTGTGTGTGTGTGTGTGTGTGTGTGTGTGTGTGTGTGTGCTGGCCTTACGATGGGCTGGTTTTACCCTGCCTTTATTCAGTGTCTGCTGAGAGTCTCTCTCAGACCCAAACAGGATTAAGCGGTTTGGCAAATGAATGGATGATTGTATGTAATGACATTTTAAATCCCATTATACCACAATGCATTTAAAATTTTCAATCTGATTGGTCAGAAGGTGTTGATTAATTTCAGATAATAGCACAATGCTCACCGTAGTTCAAGTTCCAAAGTGTAAGAGAGGTTTATATGAATGTGTCAATTTTTATACTTCATTCTAATTCACAGTACTTCTGTTGTGAAGGGTGATCAAAAAATAAGCGTCCAGTTCACTTTAAGATGTATCAGAGCACCTTTTCATGATCTTTATATAACAATGTACGCTGTTGAGATTTTACCTTTACGGAAGTCATAATTACCTCCATATTTTCCCCTCCCTCATCTAACTGTACCTCACACGACCCTGACAGATAATGGATGGATGGATGGAACTAACTTTACCTTCATCATCTAGCCAAGTTTGCAAGTTATTCTTGTCCACAGCTCCACTCTCAGTTACACCAGATTGTAAGGTTTTCTGTGGTCACATGCATCAGAGTTAATAATTTAGTACAAATGCAAGTTGTTCTGCATGAACTCCTCCAGTGGCTGAGCACTTAGTCAGGGCTCGAGAAACTACACAACCCCCCTGATACTTAGAGAAACTTTTATAGAGAGGAGTGGGAAAAAAAAGGACTCCAGAATGAAAATGTAATTGCTTCTTTGCAGAGCATTTATGATACGTACAGGCTATTTGTTTTGTCAAGTGCACAAAATTGCATGTTCTTGTTGTTCAAGGCTTCTTTTATAAGGCATTTTAATGTGCAGTTACAGGACTTCCTACAGAGAGCAAGCCCATAGAGCATCGTTAAGTTTTCAAACATCAACAGAAAAGATTGTAAGTCTCTTTCTGTTGATGTTCATCAGAGATGTCATTAGTGTATACTACATACAGTATCAAAGATTTCCCTGGGTAAACTAAGTCCTTTAAATTGTAAAAAGGTTAAGTAACCATCCCTTTTTATTCCATTAGATGTGCTACTAAAAATCCAGCATATCAGTGTATTTGTAGCAAATAAGTTGTTGTTTTCTCATGAAAGGTTGGAATGTTACTAGCAGTGTGAGAGCAGTTCTCCTGTCAGGAGGTCTACACACTGAGACCTGAGCCTTGCTCTGAGGCCACTCTGTTGTTGCATCTGCCACATAAAGGCAGATAAATAATACCTTTTAAAAGAATATGGCTGTTTCTGTAGCATGAGGCTCCTTCAAAAACCCCGGCGACTCTTTCACCACATTTCAGTGGGGGATTATTTTTATCTGGCCGCTCCCATAAAAGATCTCTCCCCAGTATCATTATCTGTCTTGCTTTTTTCCCCCATACCCTTTCTTTCCTCTCACTTTTCTTTGTCTGATTTTCTTTTATAAGCTCTCTCTTCTGCCGTTAAAACTATTTATATCTACACACATCAGACAATTTGCTTTATCTTTTATGTATGAAAAGGTTTCAAATTAATTTTGCCTACTCTTTCCATTTAATGTAATTAAAAAAGAATGTGCATATCAACTGATTACATCAAAGATAGCATTTGAGGCAGAAATAAAAAGTTCACACAATAATATTGGGTAGCTAAAATAATTTAATAGATTACATGCATATTTGAAAGTCATTGAAGATTATTGAAGCTTTTAAATTGATGGTTTTTACTACCGGTTTATATAAAATTGTGTGTGTGTGTGTGTGTGTGTGTGTGTACTGAAATGGATCTACACAAAACAGCTTATTAAATTGATATGCGGAAAAGAACCAATATCGTTTTTCATAAAGTATAATACATTAATAGATAAATTGCATAATTTTCCCACATTTACACTATTTCGCTAAGACCCATAAATTCATTCTGGTACGAGCACTTGCCATTAGCTTTTAAAGTGTAACAACAATGGCCCAGACGCTGCACAAATAGGGCTTTATAAAAAAGTGGCAAACACAGAAAAGAAAAATAAAGTCATATGAGTGTGGCAAAGTTTTTGGTTTTTATTTTGAAATGAAAATTCTAGGATATGGCATAAAGTGTTTATTTGGCAAAAACCCACTTCTTGCAAAAACCAACTGATGAACGTCACACTAATAACACCAGCTCTACCCTGAAGCATGGTGGTGGCAGCATCATGCTGCACTGCCTCTTATCAGCAATTACTGAAAACTGGTCAGGGTTGAAGTCAAGATGGATAGATCCTAGAAGAAAAGACATTACAATCTGCAAAAGTCAAAAAATACTTACCTTAATACAGGACAAATGCTGTATATGTGTTCCCAAAGCTATGCACTGCCAAAGGAGTGATTCAAAACCAAATGCCTGAATGTGTGAGAATGGGCCAGTTTAATTGAGCAAGTTTGCTAAGAATAATGAACAAACATATCAGGATCCAGATGTACAAAACTGATTGAGACATATGCCGGAAGACTCACAGTTTTAATTGCACAGGAAGGTTTGTGACCCAGGTGGGTGAATACAAATGCATGCTTTCTGATTAATTAAGCTTTCTGTTACAGCAAATGTTGAAAATTGAGAATTGCACTGTCAAATAGACACATTGGATAAATCAAGGAGTAGAAATTTAGTTGATTTGGATTTTATGTTATAACAGTACACAGTATGGAAACTTTTTTGAATTTGCAAAAAAAATTAATAATTCCAATTAGAAAATAGATAAATAAATAAATATTTATAAATGATTTATAAAGAACACAGCCAGTGTATATATACATGAAAGAAGAAAAATAAATGATGCTCATAATAATACAGTTTTCTGAGAAATAAAATATGCCTGAAGCAGATTTGGCCAAAATTAATTTCTTTTGTGAAGTAATTTAGAAATGTATGCACCTTAAACTTAATTGAAAGAGAAGTAGAACAAATTCTAACACAATAAAAATTTCACTTATTAGTTCTTTAGTTTGGATTAATACACTACCATTCAGAATTATAGATACAATTGTTTATTGAAGACTATCCTGATCTATTACATGTATAAAACTTTTCAGTGCTTTTTCTACCAGCTGCCTTCAGAATACATGAAGATTTAAAGGAATATGAGATGATAAGTACAAAAACTGTAAATGATATTTGTATTCTTGTGAGCTTTAATTTACTTTATATGGCACTTTTGATTAATGTAAAATAAACTGTAGCAAGAAAAGGATTCAAATATCAGTGTATTGGTGTAGTTACTGCTCCCAATATACAACAGATATAAATCCAAAGAGACCTAATTCCCTGTTCTCAATCAGTAAAATTGCTGCTTTTAGAAACAGATGTATACAGTTTGAAAGATGTTAGCACAGGTTCTAACCATCCCACAGAGTAATTCTTACAAATTGTGAGTCTAGAAATCTGGCCTTTTTGGGTATACTCAGTATAAACAGGTGTTTTGATTTATTTTTTTTTCTTTCTTTCCCTTTTTTAACAGTAAGGTTGAAATGTTAATCAAGACATGATATCTTAACTAACATTATTTCACCAAACCAATTAAGAAAGGAAAAGTGCTTGTCTTTCCCTTTATCTGTTTATATTTTTCAGCATGATTATTTAATTATTTATTTTGTTTGTTTGTGTGTGTGTGTGTGTGTGTGTGTGTGTGTGTGTGTGTGTGGGTGTGGTTTAATTAAAAGTTCCCGGAACAGCAATTTAATTTATTACATGATTTACCAATAAGATTGAAGTAAATGGGGAATACATGGAACATCATATCCTACTATATTGTACTGAAAAATAAATAAAATGTTCATTTGTTTGTTAGTTACAGTGGCCTAGTGGTTAGCATGTCTGCCTCACAGATAGAAGGTCCAGCTTACTAGTCCTGGGGTCAGCGAGGGAGATTCTGTGTGAAGACTGTGTGTTCTCCCTGTGCTTGCGTGGGTTTGTTCCATGTGCCTCGATTTCCTCCCACAGTACATGCACATTAGGCTAACTGGCTGTTCAAGTATGCCACTAGGTGTGAGTGTTAGTGTGAATGGTTGTGTGAGAACTGGTCATGCAATGGACTGCCAATCTGTTCAGGGTGTACAATGCCTTCATCCAGAGTTGGCTGAGAGAGTCTTTGCCAAGATTACTTCACCCAGGGTCACCCAGTGCTACTCAGTCAGCTCCTGCCTCCCTGTGACACAAGTAAGAGTAAACGATTCAGCAAATGAATGAACGACTGAATTAATTTGTTAGTTAATTTTTTTTTTTTTTTTTTTTTACACAATTTGGTAATTTCCCATTTCCCACCTACAAACTATCTCTCCAAACCACATGGAGAGGGTGTGGGCTAGAACTGCCCCATCTTATTGGGCTGTTGCTGATGCTAGGAACATGCTATGTCTTGGACGTACAGGAGCTCAGACACACCTGCAATTGATGTAACTGTGATTGAAAGGGGAGAGGTTAATATCTTTTATTCCATCCAGATTGTCTGACTGTTTTACTCTCTTAGAGTCCTGGTTGCATATGGCTGTGGCATCATCAGAATTCAGGCTTTCCTAATGATTGGATGAATGCTTTTCTTCAGTAAAAGCCTTTCATTCTGACAGCACATTGGTCCGACAGTTTTAGGCCATTGGTCTGACAGCACAAAAACCCTAACCTTAACCCTAACCCAAATAAACCAAGTAGAATGCCCAACTAATTTAAGCAAGGTGCCCATCTTATATGAGTAGGGCTGTCAGACCAATGGGCTGTCAGAACAAAGAGCCGTTCCCCTTTTCTGTTGCCCCAGTCAGGAGACAAGTTGTTTACTCATTTATTGAAAACCTAGCTGATGCATTCTGGTCTCTTTTCAAATTCTATCTTTGACATGGTGCCAGAAGACTGTGAAAGTAAAATAATGAACAGGATTTCACGTCACCCTTCTATCTACTCATTAATTCACTAGTGATTATGGAAAGATGCAAATCCATCCTGCAACATGAAAAACAATGACAATAATGAAAACATGCCCCCTCTCTCTCTGGGGTGTCAGAAAACCCACAGATTTTAAGCTTCTGTATCACTTTTAACAAAGAAACTGTGTTTTTACTTCTTGTTTTCTGTGAGCATTGACAAAGACAAAATGACTTCTTTTTTTTCAATCTGGCACCCTGTATGGTGATTGTATGCTACAATTTTTGCTTTTTAATTTTCTGGTCAGTCATGTTCTGTTTTGCTGCTGTATCTCATATTGTTGAAAGTTTAAATTATCTTATAATGTCTATGACTTTATAATCACTAACACTTTGGAAACAATGTAATCTCATGAAGTGTAATCTTACCTTCTAAATGGTGCCTTCGGTAACTTCAAATACACGGTGGTATTTTGGAGAAGATCAGCATCATTTTTGTAAGTGAGAGGGATAGTCAGGGCAGGTCACAGTGCCAGTATGCTTCAATCATGGCTGAGATGAAGGATTTTATAGTACAGCAGGTTAAATGTCTTGGTAGTAATGAGCACTTCTGAAGTATCTTTGCACCCTCGAACTTCCCTTGTTCTATTGGCTTATTTGGCACAACTATAAAAAGCGCCGTCTCTCTACACTGCCTGCCAGGGCTTCCACACTGGAGAAAATAGTCAGTCTCCTGTAATAAACTCTATAAACTGCCCTAATGGATTAGACATTATTCATGTCATTATTATTTCATGTAATTATTTATTTATTTTTTTACACACAGAGTCTCTAACCTTTCCAGCTAACAATTTGTTTTAACAACGTTGCTACAATGTTGCATAAGAGTTGTGATGGTGTTATTTATGGTTTTTTATGGTGTGACTCCTTAAAATGTTGTCACAAGATCGGTACATTATTTTTGCAAGGACAGTGTGCATGTGTAGTGTGGTTTCCTTTTCAGTACCTACGTGTTTCACTAGTCCTTGTCTCATGTTAGATGGCTTTGTACTGGGTGCTTGGATGTGTGCAACATTTTGACAACGTCAAAACAACATTGTGCATGAATGTTATGTAAATGTTCTCAATAAACATAGTTTAACAACTGTCATAATGTTTAGGTAACGTTCTGTGCATACAACCACACTAAATACACTATATTTACTCACTCACTCATTTCCTCAACTGTTTAATCTTATTAGGGTTGCGGGGAGGTTGATGCCTATCTCGGCTGACACTGGGAAAAGGCAGCAACACACAACTCTTCACACTCCAAGTTAACAAGGGTCAATTTGGAGCATCCACTTTCCAGAATGTGCATGTCTTTGGACTGTGGGAGGAAATCTGGAGTACCCGGAGGAAACCCACACAAGCACGAAACTGCACACAGAAACTCCCAAGACCGGGAATTGAACCCAGGACCTTCTTGCTGTGAGGCACAAGTGCTAGCCACTATGACACCGTGTAGCCCCACACTATATTCAGTTTATCTACAATACAAACTCATTCACTGAGGAACACAATCTGGATCAGATCCGGATGAAACTTGATTAAACAACAGAGTTTGTGATCCTGAATATACAGTTCATAATTCCATAACAACATTATTTTATTTAAATTGGATGTATTTTGACAGAGAGATTACTGTGTAATAAGTGTTTGTTTTTTTCGTAGCGTCATCTGAGCTTTAATTATTACCAAAAATATAATTTTTATTATAATTATCACCAAAAATATAATTTTTATTATAATTATCACCAATAATATAATTTTTAAGCGATCACCTTCTCATTATAAAATAATTCAGATTGACCCATCAAAAACTATGGACAGGAAGTTGCTAACAGACAAAGCTATTGTCTGATCTAAACATTGAATGACAAAAATTTGTGATTTAGATTTAGTCAGTTTATTTTGACTTCTACCAGAACCAATATTTTTAAATAGTTTGTTTGGGAAGATTACAAGTATCCTCTTTATGAATTATAGACATGCATTTCCTTTGGTTTTTGGTCAAAGCTTTAAATAATCAACACAGCAGAATTGAACAATGCCAACTGTTTCAACATCCAGTGCTTTTTCCTGTTAGTAAACATCAAAATAGTTAATATCATTGTCTTTAAGATGTTTTGATATTTAAAGTCCCACTTTATCACACATTTGATGTAAGTTTCCCTGATCAGTCCACCCAAAAATAAATAAATAAATAAAATTTGTATTCCAGCCAATAAAGTTACAGAAAGCTTTGTGGAATCATGCTGAAAGGCCATCCAGGCCACTTTCCATTTTGTTGTTTTTAGCTATCCTTGACTTTCTTTTTCTAATCATTGTGACAGTCTGCAGAGTAATTCATCAACTAGCAGTAGTATAGCAAGCCTTTCAGCAGTAAAGATTGAACCACAGATCCTGTCAAAATTCATCATATTTATTTATGTTTTGCTGACGTTTCCTAACACTTGCTGGTACTTTTTTTTTTCACACTTATTCACCCACCCCATAGGAACACATATCATGTGAGAGAGAGAGAGAGAGAGAGAGAGAGAGAGAGAGAGATGTCTCCAACCTTCTAACCTCAACTGTACCAATTTTACTCATGGGTGATTTTAATATCCTTGTGTGTTGTTCATAAACCTCAGGTTAATGATTTTATTCAACTTTTGGATTCAATTCATTTAATTCGTTCTATTTATAGTCTCACCCATGTGCCCAGGGACATACACTCGATTTTGTGTTCACCACTGGAAAAACTGGAGGCCAGGTTTTAGGCCAGTCATCTTTAGTACAGCTTTAACAGGGTACATCCCTGCTCTTTTTAAATTTCTTGAATATTTTAACTCTGCATGGTTTAGCACCTCTTTGTGTAAGTGATTTAGTCATATTATTGTATTACTCCAGCCCAGCTTTTTTGATTCTGTTGCTCCAGTGTAATATAGATGGTTCAAATCCAAGTACAGACATGGTTCAACGAGGTTAGTCAGTATTAGGCAAGCTTAAGCAAGTGGTAAAATTATCACAAGTAAGCCTTGACATTATTATCGCCAGCTTAGCTGATTATTATTCGGGTGTTAAAACCCCCAGAAAAAGTTTGGAATATTAGAAGCAGAGTTGTCCTTAGTTCCATTAAAGCAGCATTAATATGAAAACCTTCTGTTGGTTTGAGACATCATCTGTCCTCTGAATCATGAATCATTTTGATGACATATTACATTTTGTCTTATACCTTTGGCCCTGGATTTTTTAATTTTATCAACTGATATTTTTAATCACTTTGCAGCTGTTTCACCTTCCCTTATCTAGAACGGCGTACCAAGCAGCTGACTTCCCATCTTAAAGGGCCCATTCACTTCAAAGCATATCATAAACATGGAATACAGCGTTATCTCTTGGAAGCCACAATATCTTTCTGAAACCATTTGCTTACTCCTGTATGCAAATGTCACTGATCCCCATAACAGGTGCCATGATATTCATAAAATTGCCTTTTTTTTTTCATTTTTATTACTTTCAGTTATTTAGAGATCTGGACTTCCTATCAAAATCTGTTGAATGGTGTAAGTGAAGGGCTGAGTATACCCCCAAATTACAAAACAACCTACCAAATACGAATTGGCAAATATGTTTCTTTGCAATTTTTAATTGCGTAATTTAAGAGCAATATGGAGGAGTATTTTTTTCATGATATACAGTTGCATTTTTACATCAAGCTGTTCTTTAATGATTAATTAAAACACTTGTTTTTGAAATTCTGTTTTAAATAGGCATGTAAAATTATCCCAAATTACATCTGGAATTACTGATGAGTGATATAAATATTTAAGAAACTTAAGAAAGAAAAGATTATACCCTGTTCATCTCAGATTTGCAGGGTGATACGCAGATGTGCTGATAAACTTGGTGTAAAAGTGCCTGAGTGTTAATTTCCACAAAGAGTGATGTTCACTGCCTGTAATTTTCACAGTTTTTTCCTTTCTATGATCTCTTATTTTCACTCTGCATTAAATAAGTCATTTTCACATTAAGTTATGCTTGAATTTAGAGTCATTCATTACTGTCTGTTTGTAAATTGTCAATTTGGTCCTAATAGAAATAGATTAATAACATGAATGCCTGGAAGTAAGGATCAGAGGACTAACATTATCCCTCATTACTTTGGATTTACTAGTCACAGTCCTGATAACCTGGTGTAGCCATGAGCAATCAAACCAGGCTGTGGCGAGCGATACCAGGGTTTCTCTTTTAGTGTGCTTTTTAAAATCGAATAGAAGTAAAGGAGTGGATTATTTTTATTTACTATCTGTTCACTGTTTTGGGCAGCATGGTGGCGTAGTGGTTAGCATGTCCTCCTCACAGCTAGAAGGTCCTTTGTTCGAATAAAATTCACACTTATCAGGCATGTGTCTCACCATTACCTCGGCTGGTTTCACACTTGGCTCAAAAGGACTTGGGCAATTTCTGATAATTGCACAGCAGGGGCACATATATAATGCATACCAAGAACACCATTGCACAGACCTGAATCCCACCAGAGCAGTTGTTGAAGTGTAAAGGAAGAAACATCACAGAAGGAGAAAACAGCATGTTTAGATGCACCTTATATAAAACCTGGTGATTGGCTGATGAGCTACATGCATGTGAATTCACACCCCTTTCAAATAAGTTTATTGTAAGAAGCAGCTGTTAATGAAATTCAAATTCAAATTTTGAACTTGATGAAAACCAAGAAGTGTACTTTTCACACATCGTTTAAAACTATATAACCTTTTTTTAAATGAATATTTTATCTTTGAAATATTCTACTGTATATGCTATTTGTGAATTTCGATTCACTCCACCTTATCACAAAGTTTGAAGCTGTTAGGAATTATCCATTTAATTGCTTCATAGCGGTGTGCCAAAGTTATGCAAATGTTGTAAAGCTATGAGCTTGATTTTGTTGTCACAGCAGTACTCATTTGCTCACACAGGCAACACATTAAATGAAAAAAATGGCGGAAAAATATATTTTGCTTGCACAGCCGCCGTTGGTGCTCTACACTTGGTAGACTATTCTCTGACTTTACGTATGCATGTTTCTTTAAACTTACACATGCAAACATTTTTGGAGCTCTGTTTAATATTATATTTATTATATAGTTATTTTTATTGTTTTATATAAATATTTATGTTATAACTATAAATATGCCCATGTATATATTCCACTTTGTTGCCTGATTGCTGTAAATATAATAGTAAATAGTAGGAAAACACAAGATATTAAAACATAGAATGTGAGGCTCTGAGCTTTATATACTGTACCTGATTTGGCCCTTGAGTCATGAATTATTTTGTATAATGTAAGCGCTGTGAGAGGATGCAGAGTATGCAGTACTAAAATAGTCTTGTGTTTGTGAAGCATGTCAGAATAGCACTTATGATCCCAGATCACAGCTCTCTTTTTTCCCCCTCATTCTAGTTTCATTCACTGAGATGTCAAAAGATCGGGGATAATAAAAAAAAGCACAAAGTGTGTGTAAACAAAACTCATTACCTTGCAACACTTGTGCCTAATGACGCACCTAAGCAAAGATAATAGGCAAGCCCAAATTTAGGAGTAATATCTCTTCTGCCAGAAAACAAGCCTGATTCATATGTGAAAATGAAAGGAAGAACAAGTCAGAAGGAGAGAAAATAGAGACAGAGTGATGGATCAAGTGTGACTATGTAGCTTACAGTGAGAGTAATAGTAACGGTGCAAGCTAGATTGTGAATGCAGATTCAAAGGCCAGGGAGACCAAATGCAATGCAGAGTGGTGGCTTTAATGT
This sequence comes from Neosilurus hyrtlii, assembly GCA_028564935.1. Classification (NCBI taxonomy): domain Eukaryota; kingdom Metazoa; phylum Chordata; class Actinopteri; order Siluriformes; family Plotosidae; genus Neosilurus; species Neosilurus hyrtlii. Next base: position 29,372,897 of record JAOUQZ010000035.1, read on the forward strand.
GCCAGGGGAGCATAACTGCTTGGTCTGATATTAAATTCAGATTTGCACCATTGTTCATGACTGCACAGCCAGGCTTATGGTATGTAGTGGGAAAACACTGCATGACCTTTCTAGTCCTAAAGGCCAGGAGTGTCTTGAAATGGAACAATGATGTAAGTATTGTATGGTTGTAGCCTCCTTTAAGCCACTGTCTATCCATTTCTCAGCCTCACTCTCCTCCCATCTGCACATGTGGATGCACTCTGAGAACATGATGAGTGCAAAGCACACTTGACAGGAATCTAAGCACTTCTGTGATGGGTGTCAAGAGGGTGAGAGAGCAAAACCAAGTGCTGTAAGAATAATATACGATGGTGGCTCGACACCTGCAGCAAAGAGGGAGGAGCAGTTTGTCAGCTGTATCCAAATAAGTGGGCGTGCAAAAGACTGATGCATAAAGCTTTAAAGCTTGCTGGCTTCACTCAAATCTGAGACAAGTGCACAGTTAATGCAAAGGATGATTTTGTAAAAAGGAAGAGGAAAAGAGGAAAATAATCAAGATGTGGGTGGTATGATACTTGTAGACCATTGCAGGGCCAACACACACCCAATCATTCACACTCACACCCAGGGGCCATTTGGAACAGACAGTTAGCCTAACCTGCATGTTTTTGGACTGTGGGAGAACATGCAAACTCCACACAGAAACATCCTCTCCGAGCCCTGAACTTGAGCCCAGGCCCTTCTTGCTGTGAGGCGGACATGCTAACCACTATGCCACCGTGTAGACCTGAACTGGATATCTCCTTAAAGAAATCTTTACCACACATCAATGACTCTTATTATGTTTAATATTTTTATAACAACCTATGTTTGGGGATGCACGGTGGTGTAGTGATTGGCACTTCTGCCTCATGGCCTCATGGTTTCTATGTAGAGGTCCCTGTGCTGCTGTGGGTTTCCTTTAGGTATTCTGGTTTCCTCTCAAAGTACTTAGACATACCAATTAGTCTAACTGACTGTTCCACATTGCCCCAGAAGTGAGTGTGAAAGTGAATGGTTTTGGGTCTGTGTTGACCCTGTGATGGACTGGCGAGCTGTACAGGGTGTACCCTGTCTTTGCCCGAAATTGACTGGGAAGGGCTCCAATCTCCTTGTGAACCTGATAAAGGAAAAAGCAGTTTGGTAACCTAAATGAAATTAATAGCAGCATATATTTTAAACTGTTTATAAGCTTGAATTATGTAGAGTGTCATTCATTTAAGGTCTAGTAAATGACTGTCTTACTATATAAACATGCTGTAATAATATAAACAAGTCTGCACTATAGTTAGAGCTGCTATCATATATCATAGTATATATATATATATATATAATGTATGTATGTATGTATGTATGTATGTGTTTAAAGTGAACATGGGAAAAAATGCAAATTCTCAAACCTCAGTAGGGAGATTGTGGAACATAATTATACATGATCACTGTGATTATGTGTAAGGGTAATGTGTAAAGTGTAATTTGCAATGATTGTGCATGCAAGGGTGTTTTGTATTATGAATAGCCATGCTGAGGTGTTTGTGTGTGTGTGTGTGTGTGTGTGTGTGTGTGTGTGTGTGTGTGTATGTCTGTTTGTGTGTACATGTGTGTGTATAGAGATATATATATTTTGCTACGAACCAAATATTCAGCTGAACCCAGTAAAGAAAACTCATCACTTACTCACTCATTTGCCAAACCGCTTAATCCTATTAGGGTCTCGGGGAAGCTGGCACCCATGTCAACCAACATTGGGAAAAGGCAGGGTACACCTTGAGCAACTCACTAGACCATTGCAGGGCAACACACACACACACACACACACAACCATTCACACCAACATCCACACACATGGGCAATTACAGCAGGTTGGCCCAATGTCCAGGGGCCTCATGTACAAAGACTTGCATGGAATTCTTACTGAAAAATGGCGTACACCTAAATCTAGAAAACGTCGTACGCACAAAAAAATTCAGATGTATGAATCTGTGCGAACGCATGAATCCAGGCACATTTCCTTTGA
>JAOUQZ010000035.1:29376522-29387217 GCA_028564935.1 Neosilurus hyrtlii
CCAGAGTCGGCTGAGATGGGCGCCAGCCTCCCCGCGACCCTAATTAGGAATAAGCGGTTCAGAAAATGAATGAATGACTGAATGACAGTTCACAGTATGCAGAGTCAGCACTCTGCCTGATGTGGGTGAAAGGGGTAACAGATTTTTATAAATGCGTCCTTTTCCAATATGCCTGTAATAGTAGATAGATGCATTGGATTATGTATAGGCCATTAGTAGTGGAAGCCCAGACGAAGGGACTTGCTGTTCATCTTTATCATTTTGACCATTAATCAGTTTCAACAGGCCTGTGTTAGTCAGAGCCAAAAGGTGCAGCTGACCCCAGCCTTGAAATGATGGAGTGACAAGGTGAGACAGTTAGAGTGATGCCATGCATTATTGATAGTGATAGTAAGCTGTGGTAATGTGTTGGCATGCCTAGGAACGCAGGCCATTCAGTGTAATGGAGCATTCTGGATGGGCTCATAAGGTAATGCATGATGGCAAGTGCTATAATTGGTCATTCCCGCTCAGGTGAAAAGGGTGAGGATACTCATCATGATTGCGCACTGCATCGTGTCTAAGTTCTTGCCAGTTTTAAGTTTGCTGCTTTTTTTTTTTTGGTCAGGCTTTTAAAAATTAATTAATTAATTAATTAATTGCTTTTTTTGTTCTAGTTCTAAAGTCCTAATGTTTGTAATTGTTGTTTAGGTGAGCCTGTGTCCCATGTAGCCTTAGATTCCTGTTCTTGACTGACAATAATAGAACATTATGAGGCCTTCTGCTGCTGTAGCACATATAGTACAGTGGAAACGTCTAAGACACCCTTTTTTTAGTATAAACTTTGCTATATTTTTATTTATTTTTTATGACTTGGAATTACTGATTCAGTACAAAAACATCTTAGATTTCCAGCACAAAATTAAATGTTAAAGAAAAAAAAGGTCGTATGTTAATAAAGAAAGCAGCACTGTACGTAAAAGACAACTTTTCAGACTAAAACATAATAAAGGAGGCTGCTGGGTTTTGCATGCAAATAAAGAAGCAAGCGTGAGAGTAAAATTCTCCAGGTGAATTGTGGCTGATTTGGGAAGATGCTCAGTTAAACCTCCAGCTAAAAACCTCAAAACTGCACAAACTGTACCTTAGACTACTATAATTTTTAATGCAGAGGGCGATCACACCATATATTGACTTTCCTTTAATTATTACTGTTTACTTCAACTTATAGATTTGCTTTTATGTAGAAGCATTTAATTTAATTATTTATATATACAGTAGTGTGCGGTGAAGATTATACACCACCACTTTTGTCTAAAAGGTGTCCCATATTTATTTATTTTTTTACTTTTGCATAGCATGAATGAACTTCAAACCATATGGAATGGTTTAGCGAGTGAGGAAATTAAAGAATACTGTAGTGTACAGTGATGATTATACACTTAACAAAAGGAAGATAATTCAAAAACCAAGTACTATTCAAGTATTTAATTCATGTAATATTGCATCATATTGATGAGAATAAGTAAACAAACAACAATATATAGTAATTACAAAAATAACAGTCTCTATTTTTGAGGAAAAACGGCAATATTTTGTGTGGCCACCCTTTACTTTGATTACAGCATTTAACCTTTCAGGCATAGTATTCACAACTTTTTTTTTACTCACTAAACCATTACATACTCTCATCTGTCAACACTCGTTTCTGCCCACAAAACTTGCTGTTTGTTGTTGCTGCTGTTTTCTTCTTCTTCTTCTTCTTCTTCTTCTTCTTTTAACACCTTTCAGTGTAAAGTGTTTCTAGATATTTTTGTGTGAAAGTCCCAGAAGATCGGCAGTTTTTGAAGTACTCAAACCAGCACGAACAATCATGCCACAGTTAGAGTCACTAACATTGCATTTTTCCATGTTCTGATGATTGATATTAATATTAACTGAATCTTAATTGCGTGACCTGTGTATATACATGATTTTATTCATTGTGCTGCTGCCATAGCATTGTCAGTAGGATGACTGCTTGGGTGCGCAGGGATAGAGATATAGTGGATAGTGAGTCAAAGTATGACTTTCTCTTTGTTATATTTATAATAATAATAATAATAATAATAATATTAATAATAATAATAATAATAATAATAATAATAATACTGCAATGGCCTGGTGAGTGGTGCAGGGAGTACTCTGCCCTTGCCCAGAGTCAGCTGAGGTTCTCACAACCCTAATTAGGAATAAGTGGTTCAGAAAATAAATAAATAAATAAATAAATAATAGTAATAATATGCAGTGGAAATTGTACATCAATTCATAAAGACACTTTAGGCACTTCGGTGTGATCTGAAAACTCACTGAAATGTTTTGAAGGTAGTTCCAGTACCTTTGTTAACCCTGGTATGAAGTCTTATGAATAGACAGGCTGCAGTTTTCCTTTTTTGGTTGGCTTCTGTTGACTGTGTAAGGTCGTGCTGATAATGCAGAATAAATGGATACATGATTCAGTGTAACCCTGTATTTGCACTGGGCACGGTGTCTACGATCTTCACGATTTTAGAGAATTGTGAGGAGCAAGGGGGTCATGGAATAGAATTGAATTGAAAAAATTTTGCCACAGTTATTACGATGTATTACGATTTGACGCCACGCATGATAGAATTTGGGAAGCACGGTACAGTGCAGTAAAGCTTAAGAGACCTTAACAAAGTGTAACAGATCTTGGTGTGCCATCGTAGGGGATCCCTATGAACTTGGCAACATTTCTTCAAGTTTAACTTCCTGGATGCCAGCTGTCTCCTTATTATTCGTGGTTCAAGCGTGCTTACAAATCGTGGAGCTCCACACTTTTTTTTAATCATAAAGGTCGCGGACTTCATGCCCAAGTGTAAACCCAGTGGCAAGAAGTTTAATCTCCAGGCAATGCATCCTGAGAGAAGAAGAACCATTTGTAGATGCATTTGAATCAGCTCTCAAACTCTGTAGATACCATGAACTGCTGATAAATGTGCTTTCCTTCTTCACGCTATCTTTATTCTTATTTTTATACCTTATACCTTTTTCTTACACATCTTTATTTGCCTTCCATCATTGTCTTCTTCTTTTGCTGTCACAGCAGTGTTTTATAGATATTTTGGTTCATGCATATGACCCAGATTTTCTATTTGTCTCCTAGCATAGTTGGATTAACATAAGCTATTTGAATGCAGCTGAGGCTTAAAGAACTGACACTGTAGATCACGACACAGCACAGTAGTGGGATGTAGTACACTCATCACAGATTCAACTGATTTAATTTAGAGGGCTGTGTTACATAGGACATTCTGAGAAAAAAATGGAATGTGTCTATCATGTGCAGTTCTGACCATGGACTTATATTTGTTTAAGCAACAGCGAGTCCAGTGCCACTGTCTGACAGTTTGATGAAATCACAGTACAACATGCCTCGCTGATATTTAGGTTCTTAGCTGTAAATATTCATTTAAAATAATAAATACATAAATGTGACACTAGTACTTAATGTGGTCCATAAACAGACATTGGAGGACACAGCATTTTAATCATATACATTCTTTACTTCAAGGACAATTTATTATTGGAACTGTACTTACATACATAATGTAAATCATAAGCAGAGACGACAGACCATCAGTCACCATATCTTTAAACCTTTAGTATGTTTCCGTAACAGGAGAGCACACTGAATTAAAAAGAAATCTCAATAATTTATTAATAAACATGTTATAAAAATAACGAATTAACTCTAACTATTTAATATAATCTTCATTCTGCACATATATTAGGATTTTATGATCTTGATTTAGTATCCTGTGGCCAGTTTAGGTTGGATGCATAGCTGAGTAACTGTTGGTTCAAAATAAAATAAAATAGTAAATAATAATGGAATGGCTTGCACCAAAAGTGATTTTATGATTTGTAGGAGGATGCAAGGACAAGTTTGGTGTATTTATATACAAATATCTTGAAAATATACTAGACTCCACTTGAGAAACAGTGTTTCTACATCTATATTTTATCGAGTTTACTGAGTTGGTAAATTCTTTATTTTTACTTCACCTAGTGTCTATCATCGTTTCAGTCATTTTAATTTATAAAGTGATTTTTGCTATATTACATTAACTCACTATAAACAGATAAAAAAAAAATTCCTTAAGTTTATATTTTGATGTTTTTATTTTTTTTATTTGATTATTTTTTTTAAATAAATGCAGGAGCTTACTACACAATATAAACTTAATAAACACTGTGGTGTGAACTACACATAGGTACATTTTTTCTTCTGAATGGGCTAACCAGAATGAACATGAATTTCCTTAATGTAAATAGTTACTACATTTACAGCATTTGGCAGATACTCTTATCCAGAGCGACTTACAATTAACATTTTTATATACAACTGAGCAATTGAGGGCCTTGCTCAAGGGCCCAACAGCGGTGATAGTGGGGATTGAACCACTGACCTTCGGATCAGTAACCCATTGCCTTAACCACTAAGCCACCACTGCCCTAAATAGTAAAACGAGGTTGGTCCAAAATCACTAAGCCACGTGGTGCTAAATATTAAAACAACACCTCTCTTCATTTCTTACATATATAAGATAATTTGCACAAAACATCATTATATCTCTCACTCCCTTCCCTTCCCTCCATCCCCCATTTATGCAGATATGGCCTTGTAAAACAGATTCATGCCAGTTAGAGACAAACACTCTTGTGTCGATGGCTCATTTGAATGAATGCAAAGTACAGACAACAAAAGACAATGAGTACCTTCATGATAGGACAGATACCTCAAGGTTAGCTTTACTCTCTTTCTCTCATCGAAGCATTCTTTTTCATAATTTGCACTTGTCAGTTAGAATGAGATGAATGGCACTGACTTGATTTGTGTGTAAATTGCAGTCATTGCATTTTTTTTTTCTTTTTTTCCTTTATTTTCTATCATTCATGCTCTGGAGTAAGCTATTTGTTAGACAGGGGAGAAATCATTTGTAATTTTGTTTGCTCTATTGGGTTGCCTTAGTGTTTTACACATTAGTGTTGAAATATTGTGCCTATTGAGGACTGCTTTGTAAAGTATTACTTCTCTGATTGTTTGGGGTCATTTTGAAGTGTCTCATCAATGCAACATGCTGAATTGATGAAGCCTCTCAAACGAGGAGCAAAATACCCCCAAGCTTATACCACAAGTCCAACATTGCAGTATATTACATGTATTTCTATATAATATTACATTTGTAGTACTTGTCCCCATTGAATAACCCCTAACTTCGAGAAAAGGGGAACATTATTCTTCCTGACTACAGCCTCTCTCTCTCTCTTTCTCTCTCTCCTCTTAGCTCAAAGTATCAACCACAGACTTGACGGGCAGGCTAGTCGAGGGACCTGTGGATCTTGATGTGGTCGTAATTGACCAGAATGACAACAGACCCATCTTCAGAGAGACTCGTTATTCCGGAGAGGTTCTTGAGGGCTCCCCAACAGGTATGAATTATTATCTTTCTGTCCCAGCATCCCCACCTCTCTCTTTGTCATGCTCCTAAGTGCATATAAGTGGTTTTAAAGGAGAGTGGGAATGAAGCCTAATGCGTAAGTAACAAAGTTTTTCCCAATTTTCCCAAAGTAACAGAGAGCCCAGGGACAGATTTTTGGCAAAGTAAACCAGGCCATTCAGTCTGACAGTCATCCCTGTGTTGGTTAATTCCCTTAATTTAAAAAAGAAAGAGAATTGCCTATTTCTGTTGTTGTTTTTATTGTTTATTTTTTTCCTGTTATAACAGGGAACAGTGGGAACACCGAGACATGAGAAATCAGCCAAAGTACTACTTGATAAGCACAAGCAGTAATCGTATCAGTCCAAGCACTCATGACAATTACTGTGATACCACCCTCTAGAACCCATGGGCTTATAATTTACATGACTATAGTAGGCTATTTGGCGACTATGGGATGCACTTAAGCTCTTTCTAGTAACAGCTTATATGCAAGCACTTATTACTTTTGCGAAAAAAATATGGTTAAACACTAATAAATAACTAAATATGTTATTATTTTTTTTTATTAATATTATTATCATTATTATTATTATAGTAATAATATGATGACAATGGCAACAACAGCAACAAAAAGGGATGACAAAAAAGTAGTATATCTTATATCCTATGACATTAACGTTAAAGCCTAGTATATCATTTAGGAATTTTGTCCTCTCAAGCTGCAAAAATGCTACAGCAAATTAAGTGCAAAATGTTTTAAATGTCTTAATATGCCTTCACCCACTACAGAGATTATTCTCAGAGCTGAGTGTCAAGTCAACACATATTCAGAGAAATCAGGCCTGCATTCCAAACTGCATAATGCGCACTAAATAGTATGTTGAAATAATAATTACTTCAGCAGTATACTGACAAATGTAATGTTATGGTACTCTGCGGATATAATTAAATGCTGAACCTTCCTCACTATTATAGAAACATTATGAGAGAGGGAGGAAAAGGAGAGAAACTCTGTGGACATAACATTGACTGTCATAGCTATTGAGTAAATCGATAAACGTGAGCTAGCTTTTATTACCTAATCTGTGTAGTTGGTTTTCTAAATCCTTTGATGTATTTCTGTTGTTGTATACACTAAAGCTTGAGGATGAAAGCTTCTTCACATTTACTTTGTCCTGCTCTATAGAAACGAGAACCTCCCTTAAAAGCCTTTCATTGTCTTGTACCACAATTCTGGCTTCTCTCTTGTGACAACTCTCACACAAACCATCAAATCATTGATATGACATCTGTCACACACAAAGGGATTTACCCTCACAGTAGTCTCTACTCACAGTCTCTCGTTAAGCTATCATTTCTTTGTAGCATTCTCTGTGTGATGATTGCGTGCTGAATGTGAATGAATATACTGTATGAAGCAAGTTACATAATCAGATGAGTAAGCTCACAGTATAATGAAACTGTGTCAGTAAAGAGGAACTGTGTCAGTGTGGAATTTAGAAAAAAACTTTCATGTTTATAATATACAGTTTTCTAATAAGTAAAATTCTTAAAGCTACAGACTTAATTGAACTGAAATATGAACAAAATCGGATGAATTATCAACAGATGATTGGCTCAAATCAGGATCATGATTGGTATTGTGTGAGTGCCCCTGTAGTTGCTTCATTCAACAGATTATGCTAAAGCATGTGAAGAAATAGTAGCTGATTAATTCAGACAGTTTTTTCCATATTTTTTATTTTTCTGTTGTTCACCAACTGTTCAATTTGGTGTGTATATTTTCAAAAGAGTTTTCAGGGACAAGTCAGCAGAGGCTGAGGATCACTTTCAATAATAAATAAAATAAAATAAAATAAAACAAAAACTTTTCATACATATTTTATAATAAAGATTTTTCTATTATACGAAAGTCTGAATGCTACAGATTTTCCAGAACTGAAATAGGCTTCTATTTTGCATGTGTCTCAGAGACAAGAAAATATTATAGACCACAGGGGTCCAGCGCTCCCGCCAAAAGTACTGTTTCATAATATGCCAATATAGAACAAGCAAAGCAAGTGAAGCCCCAGCTTCAGCATGCGGCAAGTAAAAGTCCGGAAACCTAATATACAATTTTTCCTCCATGACCTTGATAAGTAGGTCAAGGTCACTTACACTTAAACTCATGCTAACACTCATAGTAGTGAGCCAGCATACCAAGTCTGAAAGCCCCAGCTTCAGCACACGGCAAATAAATGTCCGGAAACTAGAGTGTGACGGACAGACAGACGGAACTTATTCCTATAGCTCCCGATGGGCAGGACCTAAAAATTGGCCACTGCTACCTTGCAACTTTTGACTTTTTCAAGGTCAAGTTTCAAATTCAGGCCGCACATGAAAGGCCTATTAATAATACGGCACGTGTGAGAATCATGCTTGATCAAACCCAATCCATGTGTTACATTTATTTTGTGTTTTAAACATCTTAGACAGACTGACTGGCTTTACCTTACATCAGATGGCAGATCTTTACAGGCAGACAACATGCATCTTAAAAGTAATTTTTTGGCCAAAACCCAGGATTTTTTAAGGAATTTTCTGGATGTTTTTCACACAGCAACATTCTGTTGTGTTTTCAACATACAAGTGAAATACGTGTATTTCAAACAATTTACTTTAAGCCAAAGACCATTAGTCTGAAGCATACACATGATACACTGTTTTTATGCTGTTTAAGTCCTTAACTTAAATTTCTTCCTGCAGTTTGTGTACAGCAGAACTAAATTAAGCTTGATGAAACGTCGCAGCCATCGCAGCAGTCAGGAAAGCAAAATTAAGTGAGATCACTAACAGCAGGATTCTTCCATATTGCATGTACAGCTTCAGTAACTTGGTTAAGCAAAAGGAATTTATCTAATAGCCAGCGGAGGAAATGAAATTTGGCCTAAGGGCTTAATAAAGTTATAAAAGAACCTCCCCTCTGTTCACGGCCTGAAATCAGAGAGGTGCTAAACCCCCACAGACCTGCGACTGTTCTACAGGCTTCAGCCAAGCCTAGCTTTCTCTCTCTCTCTCTTTCTCTCTCTCTCTCTCTCTCTCTCTCTCTCTCTCTCTCTCTATCTATCTCTCTTTCTCTCTCTCCCTCTCTCTCTCTCTCTCTCTCTCTCTCTCTCTCAAAGCTTTCTCTTGACCAGTGTAACTTAACAGACACATAACTCACAAAGTAACCATTTTGGATACAATGCCATTTTGCATAAATGTGACATGGCACTGTATCCACCATGTTATGAAATGTGAAGTCGATATCATTCTGGCATGTTGTCACTATGATTCTACAGGCTACCCAGATAAGCAAGTTCACTTACATATATCTACCATGATTTTACTCTCATTTCACCCTGCCTTCGCCCAATGTCAGCTGAGATACCTAGAAAGATTAAGCGGTTCGGCTAGTGAGTCAGTAAGTCAGAGAAATGAAAGTCACAAAGTCTTACACAATTGAAATACTGAAGAGACACAGTCAGGTGGGATGACTCAAGCGATATTTATTCACTTTCACTTTGAAACTGCAAGTTTTAGCAGTTTTATTTTGCTATATTCTGACTCAAAGGCACACATAGCAAACTAGCTCTGTACTTCCCTTCTTAAATCACCACCTTACCGTGGGAAAGAGGTTTGCATGTCTTAATGATCCTATGAGCTATGTTGTCAGGGGCATTATGCCCCTGGTAGGGTCATCCAAGGCAAACAGGTCCTAGGTGAAGGCCCAGACTAAGCGCGGTTCAGAAGACCCTTATGTATAGAAAAACAACAAGTATTCAGTTTCCCTTGCCTGGATGCAGGTTACCGGGGTCCCCCTATAGCCAGGCCTGGGGGTGGGGCTCCAAGGTGAGCGTCTGGCGGTCGGGCTTCTGCCCATGGATCCTGGCCGGGCCCAGCCCGAAAAGACATGTGACTGCCCTCCAATGGACCCACCACCTGTGGAAGGGGCTATAGGGGTCGGGCGCATTGTGAGTTGGGCGGCAGCTGAAGGCATTGATTTTGTCGGACCAATTCTCGGCTACCGACTCTGGCTTTTGTGACAAGAAATGTCACCTCTCTGGCAGGGAAGGAGCCTGAGCTGTTGCGTGAGGTAGAGAGATACCAACTAGATATATATAGTCGGACTCACCTCAACACAGTTTGGGCTCTGGAACCACCTATCTCGAGAGGGGCTCAAGCATATAGTTAGGCTCTCCTGGAAATATTTAGCGGAGTCTCTTGTCAGAAGGGCCTTTAACTCCCACCTCCGGCAGAGCTACAACCACATTCCAATAAAGGCTGGGGACATGGAATCCGAATGGGCCATGTTTCGTGCCTCCATTACTGAGGTGGCAGCCCATAGCTGTTGCTGGAAGGTCATCGGTGCCTGTCGTGGCGGAACCCCCAAACCCGGTGGTGGATACTTGCGGTGAGGGGGGGCATCCAGCTGAAGAAGGAGGCCTATCAAGTAGCAAGCTTCCAAGGCAGCGGACAGATACCGGCAGGCCAAACATTCCTTCACCATCCAGCACCACAGGAGTGGGAAGCAGCTCCACAAATACTGTTCACAGTAGAATTGGGGAACTGCTCAACCTCAACTGGGGATGTTGTTGGGAGGTGAAAGGAATACTTTGAGGACCTCCTTAATCCCTCTGTGGAGAAGGAAGACCCTGGGGTTTTGGGTGGGTGTCCGCCATTGGGGCTGAGGTTGCCGAGGTAGTCAGAAAGCTTCTTGGTGGCCAGGCTCCGTGGGTGGATGAGATCTGCCCTGAATATCTCAGGGCTGTGGATGTTGTAGAACTGTCTTGGTTGACATGTTTCTGCAACATCGCGTGGTCATCGGAGCTGTACCTCTGGATTGGCAAACCAGGGTGGTAGTTCCCCTTTTTAAAAAGGGGGACCGGAGGGTGTGTTACAACTATCGTGTAATCACACTTCTCAGCCTAGTTTATGCAGGAGTACTGGATCCGACCGATAGTTGAACCTCAGATTCAGGAGGAACAATGTGGTTTTTGTACTGGCCGCAGAACTCTCGACCAGCTTTATACACTCTACACTCTACAGGATCCTGGAGGGGGCATGGGAGTTTGCCCAATCTGTCCACATGTGCTTTGTGGATTTAGAAAAGGCTTTCAACCATGTCCCTTGGGCTATCTTGTGGGGTGTGCTCCAGGAGTACAGTGTACCAGACCTGTTGCTATGGGCC
>JAOUQZ010000035.1:29403265-29417498 GCA_028564935.1 Neosilurus hyrtlii
AAAATGATCAAATGACACAAAATTGTGGTAAATGCAATAATCATTTATTACAGTTCTTAATTTAGGGTAACACTGTTGCATTTAATTGTCATAAGTTCCTCAAAAGTTTTATCATTGAGACGACATCTTTCTGGTCAGAATATTTTTCCTACTACACTAAAGATCCTTTCAACAGGTGCAGAGGATGCAGGTATTTGCAGGCCAGATACTTACTGGCGAGTTCAGCTAGGTTTGGAAAACTGCTCTGTTTTTTTTTCCAAAACACCAAAGGATCAGCGTCCTCTGTCAGGCAGCGTTTAGTCAGATAAACAGGGGAATTTATAGTAATAATATTTGTATGAAATATGTTAAACAGTTGTGTAAGGAATATACTGTAAAGCATGATTCTGGAATACACCACAATTATCCATTGGAATTTCATGGAATTTTAATTCTACTTCCTTCAAATTTGAATTGCAATTCCACTTCCTGTTTGCAACCTCAATTCAAATTCCATTTAAATTCATGGAACTAAACTGGAATTTGGGAGACATTCTAAGTTTAATTTGGAATTTTGCACAAGCCTGGTAGAGATGAATAAATAAAATTGAAACATTTTAACAGTGGTTAGCACGTCTGCCTCACAGCAAGAAGGTCCTGGGTTTGAGTTCCGGGCTCAGACGTTTCTGTGTGGAGTTTGCATGTCCTCTCTGAGCTTGCGTGGCTTTACTCCACGTACTCCGGTTTCCTCCCACAGTACAGAGACATGCACATTAGGCTTTTCAGCTATTTCAGCTTGCCCCTAGTTGCGAGTGTGTGTGTGAATAGGTGTTGTGTGTGTTTTTATCCCTGCGACACTCTGGTAAGCTGTTCAGGGTGTACCCTGCCTTCACACAGTGTCGACTCGAGCCTCCCGGTGACCATATTTGGAGAAAGTGTCTCGGCATTGACTTTATTAATTGCTTCAAGAATGTTTTGGGCATCACTGTCAGTTCAACACTAAATTCTGTTTAGCTTTCTATTGAACCTCACAACAATGGCACTTTAGGAAGAAAAAAGAATTACATCCTGTTTAAGAAAATTATATATTTTTTTTCTATAAGGAAGACCACATACAGGGTCTCTGATAATCATCAGAGTGTGATTAGATTTTTTCTGTGTCCAAGTGAACTTCAGTTCATTAAATTACAAGAAATCGTACACAAATCTCATTAGGGATTCAGTGAGGGCATTAAGGATTCAGCGAGGGATTGAGTGATCTGACCATGCAAGGTGAGTCGAAATGTTTTATGACCCTTTGTTTAAAAAGTTTGCTGACCTCCTGCCATCTGATCAATATCCTCACAAATTAGGAGTAGCAGTTTATTCAGTGTCACTAACCACGTGGTGGCATAACCATAGAAGCTTATGATTCCAATATTGGTGGAAAAATGAAAGTGAGGTTTAATATGGAAGCCTAGAAAAAAATCCTGTTCATAAATACAGAACTTATGACAAGTTCAAACCTATGTTGATTTATATCTCTCTCTCTTTCTCTCTCACTCTCTCTCTCTCTCTTTCTCTCTCTGTCTCTCTGTGAATCTCTTTTAGGATGGTATATAACTCTCAAACACATACATCCAACTTAGCATCCTGCCTTAATCTTGGCCCTGTGTTTTATTTCTTATTACCAAGCCTATCACATAGATCCATGGTCTCTCAGGAGTGAACGAGGTCTGGAAGTCATATTGATTTCCCTAGCTGACTGTAATACAGGATGTACTACATGTAGCATTGACCATGGTGCAGAGTTGCTGCTAATGCACAAATCAAACAAGCTATTAGGAAGCAGTTATAGCATGAGGAAGAGGTGTGTAAGTATGCTGATAATTCGTCCATTAGCAATATTTTATTTAAACAAATACTGAAGCTAAATTCAGCAAATATGAATGCTCCCTTGGGAAGGATCAGATGAGTGTACCAGGTAATGCAGAACCAGCCTCAGTGTGTCTAGACAAAGGTCAGCTACATACTCTAAAGTTGTCTCGTCTGTAAAATGGGACAGTGGTACTGTAGTCAGTAAGAAAAAAAAAAGTTTTTTTAAAATAAAAGGTGGCTCAACAGACAGATACATAACCCACTCTGTAAATTATAATATAAAATCATGGTGTGCCCATGGCTAAACTCACACACTGGGCTAAACAAGAGGCAGAGACTAAAATTTACCCAAAGCACAAATTTGGAAAAAGTTTTTTAAACAGGGATGGGATGGGGAATTCTGCAATGGGTTTTATGTGTTTATTTTTATTTATTTATTTTATGTTGTGAAGTTGTAACAAGTTTTGCTACTCCCATAAGAAACCTTATGTTGCACTACATAACATGACTGAACCTTGTTGGACCTCAGGGAATTCATTTTACCATTTTGTGCTTTCCTTTTCTTTTTCCTTTCCTAAATATGTTATCAAATGCATAATGCATGACTAACAGCCTTGGGTGTTGTGTGGTATGGATGAAGAATGTTTTTGCCTTTGAGAGCTGCTATTTATTTACTAGATAATATTGTTAGACAGTAGTGTTCTGGTTGATGACATCAAGTTTAAAGGGTCTGTGTGTAAGAATTTGTAAGAATCTTAACATGTCTTAACATCAGTCATTTTTTTTTTAAATAGACAACAGAAAGTGACAAAATAAGAGCTTTGACATTATGTCAAAGATACCTATGCATTACTGAAGTTAGCATGCCAACCGTAGATAAGCCATCAGTGTCATAAAACCACTTTGTACCCCAAGAGACAATATTTACTGTAGGTTCCATTCTGTCGTCAATTCAAAATGAGGGTAAATGAAGTCATACATCAATGCTGGCTATGTAAACATTAGCTTTTGATCTCAGACTGTTAAAACTAAAGAAAAGAGAAGAAAGTGAGTTGCTGCAATTTGCCAAAACTACTGGAATTCAGGCAAAAAAAACAAAAAAACAAACCAAAAATATTTTTTTTCATTTCATTTTTTAAATTTGCAGTTACAATTTTTCATGTTGGTATGTAGTATTTTTGGAGAAGGGAAGAAATATGAAATACGACTTTACTGAGAGAAGCTGAACTGCAAAGCCAGACATTAACAACAGTAAAAGTGTACAGACAGGGTACAGACCTTCCGCTCACATACACATACACAAGCTTACGGGCACTTTTTCTTTTTAGCGGCTGTGTGAAATACCTGCTAATGCTAATTTACAAGCCAGTAAATGCAGGGGCACATTCTTGGATGTTTTCTTGCTTAAAACCGACCTCCAAAAATTATATTGTAAACATTATGCAAAATGGTAGCACAATGGTTAGATCCTGCGTATTCCTGCTCTACTGTTCACTTGTAATTGGTTTTTAATTTATGGTTGTTTAGTTAGTTAGTTAGTTAGTTGGTTGTTTAATTGTGTGTTTGTTTACTCTAAAGTTATATTGATCCCACTAGTGGATCGAGTAAAGAAAACTTTACACTATTTTAAATGACTGAAATTTCTATGATAGTGGTAGTGGTTTAGCTTGTTTCTTATGATAGGGCAAATTTCCAACTTCTGGTCATGATACATATACACTCCCTCTTTAGGTAGAGCATTAGTATAGCTTTCTTAGACCTTCATATAGTGTAATTTTTTTTTTATTTGTTTATTTTTTTTTTTTTTTGGGGGGGGGGGGGGGGGGGGCACTGAACACAAGCACTCTGAGACTGCAAACATCCACCCAGACAAACAATCTCCTATTTGAACCAAAATGGCAAAAATCCCACCTCTGGTTTAAAATAATAATAAATTAATAAATAAAATGATAACATCAATAATAATAATAATAATAATAATAATAATAATAATAATAATAATAATAGGAAGAAGAAGAAAAAGAAGAACAATAATAATAATAACAATAATAATAATTATACATATATGAAAATCGCTTTTTTTATAATCCTCCTAACAAGCACACAAAGTGAGGGCAAAACATAACCTCCTTGTTGGAGGTATAAAAAGTCCAAATAAATACAGAATAAAGTCACAACCCCAAATTATATGGCTAGCCAAGAATTTGTGGGTCTTAGTGCATGAAGAATAGCCAAGCTTGTGGGAAAAGGTGGATGAGCAGACAGAATTCTGGACTACAGGTTGGAAGGTTATGAGCTTGAATTCCAGTTCTACCAAGCTCTTACTTTTGGGTGCTTGCACAAAAATCTCAACCCTCATTTGCTCAATGCAGCTGTAGGTCACTTTAGAAAATACTGTGGGCCAAAGGAAAAATTATAAACGGGCCACAAAGAATGGAGCTTTTCGTTATTATTAACAACTGCTAAAATGTAAGAAGAGCTTTGCTATCATTGATTGAACTGTCTACTTTAAATCAATGCAAGTGTTAAAAACAAAAATCAAATATTTATAAGAATAATTAGAATACAAAACAATTAGGACTTTACCTCTACCTACATTTGTCTCAACTTTTGAGGATATTTTTAGCATTTGACTATTAGATAATTTAGGCAGTGCAGTAATATAAAGTTATATGCTCTAGCCTTCATGCTTTCATGGAACATTTTCCTATTTCACTGGGTTATAGAAAGTATAGCAAGAGAGTGAGAAATCCCTCACCAAGCCTGATCTCATGGTCTAGATAAGATGGAAAAAGCTGATAATACAGTAATCTGGACTCACAGGTTCACATCTAACCATTTGAGGTCATTCTATTATACCTTCTGATGCAGTTAACATTGATTCTGCCTCAGCAATAGGGGAGAATATGGAGTTCATAAATGAAGACAATAGCTGCAGAATTGTGCCCAGCTTCAAAATGATTGCCACATAATTGCAGGTTCATGATTTGCATTCACTTGCTGGCCAACCCCATTAACCAATTAGCTGTGCTTGTTGATTTATGTGTGTGCTGATGGGACTTGATGGCTTTGTCATGGGCCACATTGACGTGTGCCTCAAAGCACTCTGATTTTTTTATGAAAATAACTCTGGAGACAGGTTAATGTAACAATACTAATCACCTTTATTAATGTTCGACTTGTGGCAAAAAGCTAATTGCTATTATGTTTTGATCATTTAAATAAATAAAACATTGGCAACATTAAAGCCAGATTTATCAAACACATTCTTATATTTGTGGTGAATTTCTTTGTTATGAGGTTTTAGTGCCCGTAACTTGTATTGATGCAACAGAAACAGATTTGTATGATGGGTAGAAATATGCAGCAGCATGACCATATTTTGCTGGACCAGTTTATCTAGCTGGACTTGCAAACAGTTGCGAACTGCGATGAATAAACATTTCTGCAAAAATTGTAAAATAGCCTCCATGTTAGCCAACCATTCACCAATCTCACTTTTATTCACCAAGGAGTTTTGAACATTATGAACATTATGTGAAATATTTCGGCAAAAATGTCGTTTCAACAGATGGTCTGCACATACTTGCCACAGTCACCAGTCTGCAAACGTTCTTTGTGGTCGTTAAATGTTCTTCAGTCATTTGCCTAGTCGAGGAACGTGGCGACTTGTTGAAGAATACTTTAAAAAAAAATAATGCATAGTTCACACAATCTGCATATAGTATGTGGTCATGTGATGTCATATTATACTATTTCAAGGTAACTCGGTGGCCGCTGACAAAGTCAGAGAACAATCAGCATGGTCGCCACAATCGCTAAAATGCCACAAACTGTTTGCAGGGATTCGCGAAATGGTTGTGAACTGTTCATTATTTACTTACCAGAATATTACCAAATATTTGACAGAAAGTTATCAACAAATCGCTACTTAGTATCCCACTGACTGATGAAAACTTGGTGAATAGGTCAATGTTGTCAAAAAAAAAAATAGTGTTAAACCACTGGTTGCTACTTTCATCATCCCTCAGTGAGATACTCACCTAAGGATTTACAGTAGCATTTCATTTTTGGTTTCAATCTTACTTTCTTATAAAAAGCCTTTTTCAAAACTGGATGCATTCCAGACATGCAGTCATGCTGAATTTACATAATCCCAGAATTTAATTGGGCAGCACTTTGCCTTTAAGGAGAATATTGAAGTGGTTATTTTCATCTATGAGCAAGCGCTGAAAAAAAAATATGTCACTGCCTATGATATTAAAGTCCACATATATCATTGGCTGTGACCTTTAATGAAGTGTTTTTCCTCATATAACGAAAAGACTTATATTTATTTTAAGAATCGGAAGTAATCTCTACTAATCAACACATATCTGACATGTTGTACACATTCTGGATTCACCTTCCTTAAGTAGGAAGATAGAGGGAGAGAGACAAGGACATCGAGAGAACATTGCCATCTCTGTTGTAATACCAATTTGTAGGATGTTTCATTCCTTTCACTCAACTTCATTGATACTTCCGAATGAAGAGTGTGTGTGTGTGTGTGTGTGTGTGTGTGTGTGTGTGTGTGTGTGTGAGAGAGTGAGCAAGTAGGTGAGTGTGAGGTAGATAAAGCGAGTGCCTTTTAACTTGATTTGACTGAAGTGGAACAGCTCAGTGTGGCTGCGGAACTCACTGGAGAGCCCTTTCACGCACCTTGGCATTTGTAATTAATCAGTAGAGGTGCACTGTTTGTTGTATGCTAATATCCATCTCTCCTTGAGCATCACTACATCACACATCACCACTGGAGAAAAGCACTTCCTAACCCACTTTTAATCTGTTTAACTAGAAAATATTTGTACTTTTATTTGACCAGGGGCTGTGTATTATTGGAATCGCCTTGTGCATTTTATCAGCTGCAGTCTTTATATAGAACTCGAGGCTTATTAAAAGCAAACATTAAACCTTACTGGCTGTGATTGAGCCCATTAACTCTGAGAGGCAGCTTTGATTCAGCCTGGGCCCATGCCCAGTGTGTGATGTTGGCATCATTTGCAAGCCTTTTAGGCAAGCAGCTCAATGAGGCAAGGGAAAATGAGTTACCTGGCATCTCTTACTGTAGCTTTGAAATGTCGGGCAGGGTCAGAACATCGTTGTCACCCATGGACAAGAGAGCACAATTGACCTTGTTTTCTGGGTGAGGACAGTTAAACACCAGGCAATGACTGTGCTATATCCCTGATTACAGCGCATCATCACCACAGCATTTTTGCTTGAGTTAGTTAGGTCGAGGCTCAGCAACATCATGTGTCAATAAAATGACAATGAAAGTCAGCTGACAACTTGAATGTACTAAATGAGCAGGTAATCACATCAAAGTCTTCACTGATGGCATGGATATAATATTTAGGCTCAAATTGTGAAAGAGTGGTTCAAGAAGCATGAACTAATGTGGTGTGAACAATGAACCCGACTCTGGATGTATATGTGGTGTTGCTTAAATTTGTTGGTGATTACATGTTATAATCAAAGGTAAAGGTGGCACTGCTTGGGTTTTTTTATTTTAATTTTTTTTTGATGGGGGGGCAGGCAGTGTTTATGGGAGGCTACTCGATGCAGAGCTACTTGGAAGCTAAGAAACCTTAAGCACTCATATAACTTTGTTCATTGTTCTTCCTAACAATAAAGATAATTGGGTGAAAATAGAAAAAAAATTAAATGGGAGTCATTCACTTTAATTTTAATAATTATGATAATGATGCAATGCCTGTCATCTTGCAGCCTGCACTTAGGATATGTCAGACTGACCAAGATGTCAGTTCTTCTGGGAAAGCATTTCATTCTTGATACGTGACAACACCAGATATGACTATCTAACCATACCCAAGGACAATGTCAATCAGTGTTATTCTATTTATTTGTAATTTTCTCCAGGCAATTAATTTTTTAGTTCAGTTCATATAACACAAGCTATTTCATATGTCTAAATTAAATCCCCACTATACCCATTATTGTACAAACCCACTGTAATGTCGACATTTTATAGTCGAAAAAATGAGTGATTTCCCTGTTTTGTTTTTGTTTTTTTCCTTCTAGGCACCACAGTGATGACAATGACTGCTTTTGATGCTGACGATCCAAACACAGACAATGCACTCTTGCGTTACATAATCTTGAGACAATCTCCTGAGAAGCCCTCACCAAACATGTTTTATATTGATCCAGAGAGGGGTGACATTGTCACTGTCATCTCGCCATCCCTGCTTGACAGAGAGGTGCGTGAATCATGGTTCATTATGGCAAAAATTCTGTTTTATTACGCAGTGACCTTAACAGAAACTTCCATCATGAAATGTTAACTGATACTGGTGCTAATTTGCTGTTACAGCTGCTGTTTGGCATTGTATGTTTATTTTTCTCTGAGAAGTTAGTGGTTCTTTGACAACACAGGGGCTTTGCTAGCACATTTACTTTTAAACTTTTAAAACTGTTTAATTTGAGAATTTAATTTGAGATAAATAATAGCTATCTGATTTATTTGTTTTGAGCTGAAAAAAGAACAAAAGCTTATTTTCTTATTATATAATATTTGATATTATATTTTTGAGAAATTCAGTGTAGATCTAGTATAGCCAGCAATCGTTGGGATTAAAGGTTCATAATGTAATGTATCTATAAAAGTTATGCTCAGTTACTGTATGTTGAAGACTCCACTAGGTGAACTACAGTACATAATAATGCACATTGTGATACTGATGGAGTATTAGCAAGCACTTTATCTTTTTTGGGCAAGGTGTATGGATGAGAAGTTGAGTGAGCTGGACAGTCAAAAGTACTAAAGCACTGCTGCATCATTCTCTTTAGCAACAGATGTGACATGTTAGATTTAAATTGGAAGTGGGAATTGTTTAATTTTCAACAGCTGTGCCTTCAAGCTACAAAGTTGAGGGGAAATGGAAGCCTCCCTGTTCATCTTTGTATGCTACACTCTAGCCTGCTAACTGTGATAAATGTTTTTTTTCACCTCCTTACAGCAGTAAACTGTATTAACAGTATTAGAGAATGATCGGATTGTTGAAACATTGATAGTTGGAAATTGTTACCTTAAGTGATAGTGGGCCAGTATAGTAATTAAAATTTAAGCAAATAATAAATAAAATAAAATAAAATAAAATAAATAAATGGGCCTGTTAAGCTGTCGCCCAGAGTTGGCTGAGATGGGCACCAGCCCCCCCGGGACCCTAATTAGGATTAAGTGCTTCAGAAAATGAATGAACCAATGAATGAATAAATAAATGTAAAAACCTACAAAATAATTCCCAGGTCACACTAAAGATCACATGTCCATTCTAAAGCTTGGTATGCTTGCTATAAGAGATGCATCTATTTTTGATTAAATGATAAACTAGCTACTGGTATCTACATACTGTATTTGCATCTGATTCAATTTCTACCCTTGTCCTGTTGCTATCCTTTATGCCACCTGCTTGTTTGAAGGTTTCAGAGTCTGAGATTAATTGCTTGTTACTTTTGAATGTGGGTGTGTAGACAGAGGGAGAAGGTGTGTCTGAGTCGACCGTGTTACGCTGTCTTATGGGTAGCTGGCATTAGTGAAGTTAGTAGGCGAATACTAATGAGCAACTGGAAGCAATGTTTCCTGCATCTCCTCAGCGAAGCGAGACAACAGCATGATTGCTTTTTCAGCGGGGTGACGAATGCAAGAACATCAATTCGGCCCGCTGCTGGAGGAGGAATATTAGCTGTTGTCAGACACTTAGAGCATGGTTTAATTGAGGTTATACACACTTAGCCACCAGTATCGGCTGTGTCCGACAAGACCAACTAAAAACCCGTCAGCCGGAACAGTGTATTTGCATGTCATAAACATCAATATAAGTGTGTGTGTGTGTGTGTGTGTGTGTGTGTGAACTGTAAAAGCTGATACTGATGCAGGTTTGTTGTCATTTTTTTATATTATTTCTTGATCTAAATCTTTTACAAATATGCAAGCCTAGGTAGTACTATAGCTTTACATCACATTCCTCTTTAGTTTTGGTATTATTCTGCATGAGTCCCATGAGCTCATTTCCAGGCTTGCTCAGGGGTACAACATGTGGCAGGTGTTGCATGTCACTTTCAAGGTGACATCCAATGGTTTAACTTAAAAAGGTGTGAACTTTGTTCATGTCAAATTCTTTAGAGACATCGAGGTGCAAATTACATAACAGGTGTTGTTTGGCTATTGTTGGCAACTTTGAAGTGTTTCTGTCACAAGCAACTTTAGTACATGGTGAGCTATTAACATGTTTGACCTTCATAAATGCAAGATGTGGCGGCTTGTATGTTTTTGGATAGCATCAAAATGAGATCTGATTTTCTAGCAATTTCAGAAAATTAACTCATTTATTCATTCATTTTCTAAGCCACCTAATCCTAATTATGGTTGCAGGGAGGCTGGCGCCCATCTCAGCTGACTCTGGGAGAAGGCGAGGTACACCCTGAACAGCTAGGCCATTGCAGGGCCAACACACATACAACCATTCACACTCACTCTCACTCTCACTCCTATGGGCAATTTTGGAACCGCCAGTCAGCCTAGTATGCGTGTTTTTGGACTGTGGGAGGAAACCGGAGTGCCCAGAGGAAACTCCATGCATGCAAACTCTACACAGAAATGCCTGAGCCCGGGAATTGAACCCAGGACCTTTATTGCTGTGAGGTGGACATGCTAACCACCTCAATTTCAGGAAAGCTGCACAGAAATCCTTTCTGTAACACTTGTATAAAAAATTTCAGAAGTTGTCTACTGCAAAAACAAAATGTGCTTGTTACGGCAGCACAAATGACAGGCAGACCCAAATGCTTGACAGACTCGGCAGAAGTGGTTTTTAAAGGTTTTAATAAAAGAATCTTACAACCAGACTTGAATGTCGTAGTAGTTCTTCTTGAGAAAAGGCAAGATCAATGAACTATTCAGCAAGCTACACCAGCTCTCTCCGAAGGTAAATGACGATCTGGCAGCAAGATAGGGGAAACATAGACAATATATCCATAAGAGGTAATGGGGAACAGGTGGAAATAATCAGGGTGGGGCAGACAATCACAACGGCGGGGACACACACAAAGGGAGGAAGTCAAGGGACCTGAAACGAGAAGAAAGTTAGGGACTTCAAAAAAAACTAACCAGAACAGGAAACAGAACACAAGACAGATATAAACCCTAACAAATCTGACGAGACATCACAGTACCCCGCCCCCTCCATGGGGTATTAGGATGACGTCTGTAGAAATCGTCAATTAGTCTGTGGTTGACAGTGAAGCTCGTAGTGTATCCAGGATTGCTCCTCAGGTCCGTAGCCCTTCCAGTCCACCAAGAATTGTCTCTCCCAACCCATCTTGTGCACTGCTAGAAGCCTTTTATCTTCATAGACCAGTCCACCTTCCACCATCTTGGGCGACGGAGGAAGCTTGGTGGGCAGCACCAGATGACTCTCACGGAATGGCTTGACCTTGCTGATGTCAAAGGGCTTGTGCACACAAAGGGACCTGGGGATTTTAAGTTGGACAGAGACAGGGTTAATCACTTTGGACACCGGGAATGGACCCACAAACCTGGGAGCTAATTTCCTGGTATGAACATGTAGAGGTAGGTCTTTGATAGAGAGCCAAACCTTTTGGCCGGGTGCATAGGCAGGTGCAGGTCTGCGATGACGGTCTGCTGCTGTCCTCATTCGGGACTGCCCCCGAAGGAGCATCTGCTGAGCCCCAGCCCAGATCCTTCTGCACCTCCTTGCCAAGGCTTGTGCTGGGGGAACTGTTACCTCTTCTCCACTGGCTGGGAAGAGTGGCGGTTGGTATCCGTGTATGACCTGAAACAGTGAGATTCTGGTGGCAGCAGTGGGGAGCAAGTTATGGGTATACTCCACCCATGTGAGGTGGTCGCTCCAGGTCGTCTGGTTCTGCGCCACCAGACAGCTCAGGCAGGTCTCCAGCTCCTGGTTCAGCTGCTCTGTCTGGCCGTTGGACTACAGATGGTAACCAGATGATAGGCTGATGATGGCACCAAGGAGCTGACAAAACTCCTTCCAAAATCCATATATAAACTGGGGACCCCTGCCTGAGACAATGTATTTGGGGTGACCATGGATGCAAAAAACCTGAGATATCATGACTTGAGCAGTTTCTTTAGCAGAAGGCAGTTTTGGCATTGGGATGAAATGTGTCATTTTAGAAAAACAGTCTACCACGGTCAGCACTACTGTGTTGATTTTCGACGGAGGCAGACCCGTGACCAAGTACAGCGAAATGTGTGACCATGGTCTATGTGGCACCAGTAGTTGCTGGAGAAGCCCCATCCAGACCTGTCTTAAAGCCTTGCTTCTGGCACAGAAAAAGCAGGCCGTGACATTCTCAGAAACATCCTTGATGAAGGAAGGCCACCAAATACGCTGCTTGACCACAAACATAGTATTGAAACCGACTAAAAAAAGAGCCCACCTTGCTTGCCATGAATTGAATCTCTTGGCTGACTATAGATACTCCAGATTCTTGTGGTCTATTTACACTAGGAAAGGTTGTTCAGCCCCCTCCAGCCAATGTCTCCATTCCTCCAAGGCCACTTTAACGGCCACTGATTCCCAGTGTTGTAGCTCCTCTCTGCTGGAGATAACTTGTAAGAAAGGCACGTATGAATTATGTTATCTTTGGGGAATCCCTGAGATAAAATGGCCCCCACACCCTCATTGGAGGATTCCAGCTCCACAATAAACTGAAGCTTGGGGTCCGGCATCGTTAGGACCGGTGCTGTAATAAACAGTCTTTTCCGTCTTTGAAAAGCCCCCTCAGCCTCTGGACCACACTGAAATGTGACTTTTTAGTGTTTTTAGAAGTTAGTGCATGCAGAGGTGCCTCCATTGCACTGAAGTTGTAGAAAAACATTCGGTAAAAGTTGGCAAAACCCAAAAATTGTTGCACTTTCTTCCATGATGTGAGAGGCGGCCAATTAGAGACAACACTAACCTTCTCGAGGTCCATCTTGACATGGTTTGGGGACACAACAAAGCCCAGGAATGAGACTGGGGAGGTGTGGAATTCATATTTCTCTGCCTTCATGAACAGCTTGTTCTCCCACAGGCGACTCAGGACCTGACAGATGTGATGCTGGTGGGTGGCAGGATCAGTCGAGAAAATAAGAATGTCAATCAAATATACAAAGACAAAGTCTTTGTATATTTGACTAGGTACTCGGGTAGGACCTCATTAATGAAGCCCTGGTCAGTCCGAAGGGCATGACGAGGTACTCATAGTGGCCCATTGGAGTGTTAAATCCTGTCTTCCATTCATCTCCTTCCCTGATTCTGACCAGATGGAATGCGTTCTGCAGGTCCAACTTGATGAAGACTTGGGCCTTTTGGAGCAACTCAAAGGCGGAGGAAATGAGTGAAAGCGGGTACCGGTTTTTTTTATGGTGATGTCATTCGGTGCGCTATAGTCTATACACGGCTGGAGCGAGCCATCCTTTTTTTCCCATAAAAAAGAAGCCCGCTCCAGCCAGCAATGAGGATGGGCTTATGATGCCGGACCGCAGCGAAGCTTCAGTGTAGTCATCCATGGCCTTCCTCTCGGGACCAGAGATGGCATACAGTCTTGCTTTGGGAATGGGAGCTCCAGGCAAAAGGTCAATCAAGCAGTCCCATGGCCAATTAGGAGGAAGGGACATGGCTTTGGTCTTGTTGAAGACTTCCCTCAAGTCATGGTAGCATGGTGGGACTCTCGTTAGGTCAGGATAGTCGCTGACGGCTGGTACCGGATTCAGGTCAGACTTCGTTTCCAAGGATCTGTGAACAGAAGAGGACAAGACAAGACAAGACAAGACAAACTACAGGCAGGATCCCAGCTCTTAATCTTCCCAGTCTCCCAGATTATGTAATTGTTGTGAGTTTTCAACCACGGAAACCCTAATATTAATGGATGGTGTGTGCAGCTAAATAAGTGAAAGGTAATGGATTCACTGTGAGATTCATCAATTGTCATAGTGAGTGTTTCAGACCTATGAGTGACTCTGCTTAAAAGTTTGTTGTTTAGGGATTGGGCAGAGATAGGCTGAATGAGAGGTTCAGTCTTGATATTTAATATTTTGGCCAATGAATGGTCCATTAAACTCTCATCAGCCCCTGAGTCATTGAGTGCCTGCAAACGAATAGTTTTTCCATTAATTAACAGCATGACTGTAGTCAATGTTCTGTGAGGAGAGTCTGTGGATCTACTTTGGCTCACCAGCGCCCTCCTCATGCCTGGTGAGGCAGAGTTTTTGCTGGGCATGAACCCACATGATGGCCAGCTTGTCCACAATAAAAGCAAGCACCCTCTCTCAAACGGTGTTGGCGTTCTTCCGGGTCCAGCTTGGCGC
>JAOUQZ010000035.1:29444561-29454649 GCA_028564935.1 Neosilurus hyrtlii
CACAGGAATACATACCGTGAGCTGGAGATACACAGGAATACATACCGCGAGATTGAGATACACAGGAATACATACCGTGAGCTGGAGATACACAGGAATACATACCGTGAGCTGGAGATACACAGGAATACATACCGTGGGCTAGAGATACACAGAAATATATAGCATGGACTAGTGATACACAGGAATAATTCACATGAGCTAAAGATATACAGGGCACAGGGTAATACACACGAGCAGACAAGGCTAGGTAATACACAAAACGCACAGTTTCAGGGTTTCTGTAATACCTGGCAACAAGTCCAACATTTCGTGTTGAGTCTTTAAATAATCTGCTTTATGCTAGAATGCAGCGCTCAATGGTGTTTGCACAGTTTTTACCATGCTGAGCTGTAGTTCCATTTAGCATACCCAGTAGTAGCTGTTTGCGCTGGGAGAAATTCTGAGATCCTGAAATGATCGATGGGAAGTTCAGTTTAAGGTATTTATCTATTTACATATAACTTTCTTAGAAAGGTTCATACATGAGGCCCAAAGGTTTAACACCCTGTCTGTTATATTACGCACACAATGCTCCTTATATCATATTCCACTTACTCCAAGATTAACGCTAGGCTAAATATTAACTGGTACGAGTCCAAATAATATATTCCTTCTTGTCTTTTGCTCTGTTTTTGTCTTTGTCACATTAAAAGACTGTTTAGTATTTACTTAACTGGTAATCAAGCCTAGCCAGGTTGTCTGTTAGTCTTATTACTGTAATGATTTAAAGACATTTATTTCTGAAACCCCTGCTAGAAGTTTGCATGTGAGAAAATTCAGTGAAGTGAGCATCATTTCATATTTCATTAAATATTCCCTAATCACGTGTCGATTTTTAATTTGGTTTCTTTTTTATGTTTAAGTAAAAATTGCTCATAATCACCACGGTAACAATTCCCTACAATTACGTCCTTGCTGTTGATTTCAGGCAAATTGTTGAGCATCATTGAGCTACGCCTGCTTGCTGCATGTTACACGTGTGTATATCTTTCTGAGTGTGTGTATCCCATGAGAGCAAACCATGGTTGGCTCTAATTCCATCTGTTCCAAATCCAAGACTGTGGCATCAATCAGAACTCTATTCTCCACATCCACGCAGCACTCTCGAACCCAAGTATGGCGCCATACTCACTGCCTTCATTACCATTCAAGATGGTCCAGGTGTGAGCGGGCTCCTGTATGTGTGAACGTGTAAAGTGTTTTGCACTGATTTTGAAAATAGCTGTGTTTTATACTCAACTTTTTTTTCCCCCCAGTATAACTTTTATACTGGAAAGTTTTGAAAACGAACATGCTAGGCGACTAACTAAAATAATATATACTGTATGTTTAGTTCTTCCTTACATATTTACTTCATTCTTTTGTTTATTAAAGTTTTCTGACTTTGATGGACTACCACAGAGAAAATGTGCCCATTAGTGTATGAAAATGAGTTTCCATTTCTAAACCATGTGTTCAAACAACATGCATAAATCACGGATAATGATCACAGTTTCTATCCTGCTGGAGTATATTCTCTTTCTTTTTAGGCAAATGAAACTTCTTTTTCTGAGAGTTTTTGTTGTTACTGTTGTTGTTGAAGGAGAAAACTTTCAGGTTGGGCCTGGCCCCATGTGGAGATGGAAGAAGAAAGTCTGAAATTAGACAATGGTTCAACCAAATGTTTTTGCAGCCTTTTTCTGCTCTCATCTTCCCATTTCATGATGCTGAAGAGGAGAAACTAAGCACCTACAGAATGAAAATTTTAGTGGGATGTCCAGTACATTAAAGTTCGGGAAAAAATTAGGAACCATTTTTTAATATAAGCTATTTACCCAAACCATCAGTTGTTTAGCACATCACTGGGAATGATACAGGTGCTGGTGATATACAATAGTGGGTGTGACTTTACAAGAGTGTGTGTACAGGTACACTCACACAATACGGATCATGATCCTGATTTGATTTGATCATATTCCGATGTTATTCTGAGGTTAGTCCGATGTTTCAGACGATTTTATATATAGCAGTTGTTTCCTATGTTTCCCTGATCTACTCCGAACACACACACAAAATAAATAAATAAATTCCCCAGTGCCCACAGTGCCCTCCGATGTTTTCCAATTTCCTTCAGTGTACGATTAGAATATGACTACAGCTTTTGTCCATAGTTTTGAATTACATTTTTTAAACAAAATATTGGATGATGGGTTGCTAGGCAGAGGAAATATATATTTTCCATACTTAAAGAACTTGTCAAATAAGCAAACAAACAAATAAATAAGTAAATAATTTTATTTGGTTATTGTTGGGCGGCACGGTGGTGTAGTGGCTATCATATCTGCCTCACAGCCAGAAGGTCCTGTGTTCAAGTCCAGGGCTCAGCTAAGTTTTTTCTGGGTAGAGTTTGCATGTTCTCTCTGTGCTTATGTGGGATTCCTCCAGTTGCTCTGTTTTCCTCTCACAGTAAAACATTTAGCTTATTGGCAGCTCTAAATTGCCCATAGGTATGATTGTGAGTAGTTGTGTGTGTCTGTGTGTGTGATGGATTGGTAAGCTGTTCAGGATGTGACCGAGTTGACTGAGACATGCTCCGACGTCTCCTCCTCCCTAGTAGGATTAAGTGGTTCGTCAAATGAATTAATAATTAATTGTTGTTGATGTTGTTTCTTTATAGTTATACATTCTGTGAGAATGTGCTTGTGCCTATTTATGGCCCCATACCATTCTTATGCCTATAATAAGCCATAGCAATTTTGAAAACTTTTAATAAGTATTAGATTTTTTTTTATACATTCCATCACTTACACAGGACAAAATGTAGTATTACTGTGCATAATGCCACATTACTCAGGATACTAACTATTTGTGGTTTTAAAACAGATGTTATAGTCCTGTTTCCTGTCTTCACACTAGCAAGTGTCAAAGAAAGAGGTGCTACTGAATTTGCTTTGTTACTGTGTGAAAGAGTTGTAGTCGTGGCAACAAACTGCATTTAAATTCTGAATTTTAATCATATACAAATGAGATATGATGCAGAAAAGTAAAATATACAAACGAAGGAGTAATGCAGCAGAACTGTTTGTTTGTTTTTGTTTTGGTTTGCTTAAGTTCCTACCTCTGTCAAGTCCTCTTTCATTTAAAAGTGAAAGATACTGTAAACCACGGCCTTCATTTTTGAATACAGTATACTTTTCGCAATACTAATATAGTAATATGAATACATTTTATTGTGTAGCGTATACATGGTGCTAACTGCCAACTCATATCGACAGTCATGCATCTGGCAGAATGGGTTCATGGCTGTCTTTACCGTTCTTTAAAAGCCAAGGATGTGTTTTTCCCCAGTGAAACTAGACACTTCAAGCTAATGAGCGAATGTCAGCTTGTCAGTGTAAAACTGTTTCTTACAACAAACTGCCATATTTTTTTTTTTAGAAGCAGTATTGCTGCCAGGTATATTGTGCACACAGAATTTGGTATAATTGTTCAATTTTTGTCTACCATTTGTGTTTCTAATCATTGTTACTCATTGGCAGTGGTTTAGGTGCCTGTGATATACAATAGTGGGTGTGATTTAAAAGAGGGTCTGTCAGATTATTTTGTTGACCATGCCTTTGGAGGAGAAAGACTACAGACTACAGTCACTTTGTCTAATTATCGCTTTATCCATAGTTTTGTGTTTCATTCTTTGAACTAAACCTGGATAATGGCTTGCTTGGTGGAGGAGATACATATTCCACATTCAAAGCACCTGACAAATAAATAAATATATATATTTTAGTAATTTTAGGGTGGCATGGTGGCGTAGTTGTTAGTTGTTAGTTGTTGTCCATGCTTGTGTGGGTTTCCTTCAGGTACTCTGGTTTCCTCCCAAAGTCTAAAGACAGGCGAATTAGGCTACTTGGCTGTTCCATATTGCTCCTACGTCTGAGTGTGTGTGAATGGTTGGATAAGTTGGCCCTGCGATGGTCTTTCTATGGTCCCTTATGTAAAAAAAAATTGTGTCTGAATTGCTTAAATGTACTTCATATGCACAAATTATGCTGTAAAGATGACCAATACCGGTATAATACTTTAAGCTAACTGGCAGTTCCAAACTGCTCTAGGTGTAAGTGTGAATGGTTGTGTGTGTTGGTTCTGTGATGAACTGGCTTTTCAGGGTGTACTCCGCCTTCACCATGAGTCGGCTGAGTATTGTGCACACAGTATTTGGTTTAACTGTTTAGTTTTTGTCAACCATGTTTTGTTACTAATGTGATGGATGATGATGTAGATATGTTTCTGAGACTTTTGTTTATGGCAGGTTACACCACAGTTGGTCAGAGGTTCTATTTTGTAACCATGAAGTCTGATGCCATTTTATTGGCTCTAACAGGGAAAGAACTGTGGAAATGAATGTTCTAGGGTTGACTGGAAAAACAAATTGTGATGATGCAGTCTATCTGCACTGGGCACACAAGAGACAACGTTGTAATCCCTGGCTTGCACACTGTTTTTTTCACATAGATTAAAATATTTTCACGGATGACTGAATCTTGGTGTGCTTGCTAATGTTAAAGCAAACTTTGCTATATCTCAGGCTTAAGAAGGAAATCACTTGCCATGATGATTTATAGAATGAGCAAAGAGTAAGGGATGGCACAACTGCCTAATAGCAAGAAGGTCCTGGGTTTGAGTCTCAGCTTGGTGACGGCATTTCTGTTTGACGTCTGCATGTTCTTTTCATGCTTGCTTGGGTTTCCTTCAGGTTCTTCCCTTCATCGTCCAGAGTTAGCTGATATAAGCTGCAGCCTCACAGTTTGGTAAATGAACCAATGAATCTACAGTGTATGTTCTAAACACAAACAAATACAGATATTGATAGCAGGAACACAATAAAACAATTATTAATAATAATGAAAAAACTTCAACAACACGTTTTGGGATGCATTTCATATCTGTAATCGCACAGGAAAAAAATACATGCTAATACAAGACTTTACTTTCATTCATGTGAGTGGCCAGGGTGAATAATAATTCAAGCTGTAATGTTGTTTATAATTTAGAGTAATCATTTGTTTTATTTTGAAAATTGCTTGGGACATAGATTGTTTCAGTAGTGGCTCACTGGTTAAGGCTGGTGACTTTGGATAAGAGTATCTGCTATATGCTATGAATTAATGTTAATCAATGGAACTTTATATTTTCTGGCGAATCCATAGTCGAGATTTGCTGCTTTTTTTGCTACTTGAAATGTTTTGTCTTCATTACACTCAGAAATTGGACAGAAATTTGTTTAAGCACACAAAAGACATGCAAAGTGTGTAGATTAGTAGTCGATATTTCTAACATGCTGTGTGTGCGTGCATGTGTGTGTTTTAGCTAGTGTTTATGACTGGCCTCTATCACTCATTTTGCAGCAATTATCTGTGTCTGTTGCAAGGGACTTTGTCCTTTGTTATTTTCTTCCTCTCTGCTCCATGTTTATTTTTTTCCCCCAACCTTGCATTTCGCCGGGTGACTTGTCTACAACAATATTTATAGATGCAGTTAGATGGTTGCTATGCGTGTTGCCAGGAGATGTGCCAACGTAATTTGTGCGACGCCCAATTTCGCCTGGGGATATCGCAGCAAGACTGACGATTACGTCTGATGCGTGAAGAGAGGTGCGTCAAGTCAATCTTGCTTTCTGTATTAATTTATCCCTGATCAAGTTGACTGTTCACGGCAGGCTAGAACTACCCTCAGGCCACAAAAGAAATGTCCTGGTGCTTTCAGCTGGCTGTCCACATGTGTAAGCGCTCAAATAGGAAGGCTGTATTTATTCAATTGAATGTAAGGTGCTGCATGTTGAAATTACAAGTAACTGTCTGGTCTAGCTTGCGGTAATATAAAATAGTGTATATAATATAATATGGTGTAGACTTCTGGGAAATGCAGCTAACAACATTTGTTAGAAAATGGTGCAGGCAGGCACAAACAAAAATTAGAAGTGAGCTGGGACCTGTTATGAATTTGAGTGATATTTGAGTGAATTAATTTTGATTTCAGAAAACAAACACATTATGTCAACAGTGCTGGTATTTATTTATGCGTAAAGAAAAGTTTTTTGAAGTAATTAACAGAGACATACCAATAGCCACAATGTGTTATAAACAAGCATAGTGTTCACTATTATTAGTCACCTCATTTTTAGTTGCCTCCAGAGATCTTTCACAGGTGGTGTTGTAGGATAAGAAATAAACACATGACCAGAATATGATTTTGACACTGGATTTGTGAGCATGCCATGCTGCACTGTCATCATCATGCAGAGTTCCACTTTGAGCACTATTTGGGTATGAAAAGGAGGCAAGGTGCATCCAAGCGATGAGACGTGAAGGAATTGTGTCGCCAAGTTCATCAAGATCCCTATGATGGTGCATCAAGGTCTGTCACGCTCTGTTATGGTCCATTAAGCTCTACTGAGCTCTACCGCGCTTCCCATGTTCTATCACGATTGGAGTCAAATCGTAAAACACTGTAATAATCATGGCAAAATTTTTGACAGTCTAAAACATTGGCATAATCAGCGCAATCATCACAAATCCACCAAGTTCCCTCAAGATTATCATAAATTGATCCCACGACCCTCCATGCTTATCATGATTTTCTCAAATTGTGGAACGCGTGCCACCTTGTAAACCCAGGGTAACAAGTCATGGGAATATTTCCTGATTTTAAAGCTATGTGACCTGACCTAGTGAAACCTGATGCTTGTTTTGTGCAAATTACATGATGGAGAAAATACAGAAAGTGCAAACGCTGACCAGATATTTGATTCTCCTACTGTTTTTCACAAACTCTACAGCAATGGAACGAGTCAGCATTTGCATTTTCAGTTCCGTTTGTCCTTTTCACCGTGATATAATTAGGTTTCCTAGATCGAGTCACGGATGCTCACACAATGATGTTAAGTGTGCACAGATCTACACTACATTTGTATCCTCCTAATTTTCTGTTGACTATATAATACTGTATGTATTGCAAATTTTTCTTTCTAAAATGAACAATTTCTCTATAACTTGTAAACTCTGAATGCTTGCAGAAATGATCAGTCACCTTTATTACTATCAGTTGTTTGATGTAGTGTAATAGGGCAGTGGTGGCTTAGTGGTTATGGCGATGGGTTACCGACCCAAAGGTCAGTGGTTCAATACCCACTATCACCACTGTTGGGCCCTTGAGCAAGGCTTTTAACCCTCAATTGTGTAAAAAAAAAAAACTATAACTGTAAGTCGCTCTGGATAAGAGCGTCTGCCAAATGCTGTAAATGTAATAGGATAGAGCACTGTTGCTCAGTCATTCATTCATTCAGTCTAAAACTGCTTAATCCTAATAGGTCATTGGGAGGCTACTGACACTGGAAGGAGGCAGGATACAGCTAGCCATTCCATTAAAGGGGCAACGACCAGAAGACAAGAAACAGTCACACTTGGGGGCATTTTGAAACATCCAATCAGCCCAATGTGCATCTCTTTGGACATTCATTCGTTCGAACCCAGGCCTTCATGCTGCGAGGTGAACATGTTAATTACTGTGCCACTGTGTCACCATTGCACAGTGAAACTATGTCAAAATTGTAAACACACACCAGAACTGTACAACATTGAAGGTAATGCTGAAAAACCTACTGCATGGCACAAGGGATGAAGTCCCAGTAAGCTTTTCTCTTTCACACCGTGAAGCAAGCTTAAACCTGCTGCCATGTTGCTATAGCAATAAACAAGTGCCCAGTATGAAAAAAACCTAAATAAACATAGGTAAACACTTGAGCAGGAGGAAATCCAGGACTGGAAAATCAAAAGGAGATTGTCAAGCCACTGATGCTCCCAGAAATTATCTGTGCTTAAGCTTTCCTATTTTCCGCAGGAGACATCTTTACATGTCTAGTAAAGATATAGATCACTCATGCTGTTTTTTCTCATCCTGACAGGGTCATCGCTTTGACTGAGTCTACTAGAGTTCTTTTTTTTAACCCCCCCCCCCCCCTTAGATTTAGCTATGTTTACAGGCGATGGAATAATAATAATAATGCATTTCAATTATAGTAGTGTGTATAGATGCTTAGAACTGCTCACATTATTTGTGCTCGCTGAGCCACTGAAGTGTGTTGAGAGGTTTTTTTGTAGGCTTTCTGTAATCCATGTCCGCTACTTTGCCTGGGTGGCTACTGCATCTTTCTCAGTCGAGGGTAAACAGTTTGTAATGGCTGTCAATATTATGAAGAAATGATTTTCATTTTGGGTTGTTGAAGTCGTACAAGCTTGACTTCCTCACGTTCCCCCAATCAACTCAAGCAACTCCAAGTGAAACACTTTGATCAACTAATGAATCCATTTGATGCTGTCAGCAAAATGAATCAATACCCTCACCAACACTCCCTTCCACCCCACCTACCTATCCTCTCAACCCTCAGTTCCCAGAGGAGCACTCTTCTCCTTCTATCAATTTCTCTAGTCCCGCTCGTGCTCTTGCGGTGGCAAGCTGTCTTTGATCCATGCTAATCTAATTAACACTTAAACAGCAACACCTGTGCTCTTCAGCGTAAGTACCGCTGCCACTTCCCAGATGGGTCTTTGATGGCCCTGATGGAGCTGATGAGGAACGGCCCAATTCCCTCCTCCTCCTCTTTTCATCTCTTCCTTTCCCTCCTCCTTCCTCTCTCTTAACTGGGCCAGGCTTGTAATAGGAGGCTATTTCGAGCCTGGATTCATTTCTAACCACTCCATAATTGACAGCGATTAGTCTGTGGCTCGATGATGCACCTGATTAGATTAGCACTGCTCTTTTTAATGCTATACACCCCTAAACCCCAACCTTGATCCCAATTAGCCTCGCTCTTATCAGTTCTTGAGAGAGTAAGGCACTTATCATCAGCTCTCTAATTGGCCTGATGAAGCTCAGTAAATATGGTCAATGGAGTTTCATGGAGTGATACTACAGCAGTATTATTAGTGTTTCCGTTTCTGGTCCATCATCGTATGCTTGGACAATGTGGACAATTCTTATATGCCTTCCTTCATCTCAGTCCACACACATCAGCACCCTCATTCTCCCATTCACTCACTTTCCGAACCAATTAATCCCACCAGGGTCACGGTGAGGCTGGCACCCATCCCAGCAGACACTGGGTGAAGACGGGATACACTCCTAACAGCTTGCCAGACCATCGCAGGGCCAACACACCCACAATCATTCAAAATCTCATCCACATCAAGGGCCAATTTGGAACAGCCAATTAGCCTGTCTTTTGACTGTGGGAGAAAACTGGAGAAACCAGAGGGAACCCATGCAAGCAACATGCAAACTCCACACAGAAACAGCCAGCCCAGGACTCAAACCCAGGACCTTCTTGCAGTGTGGCAAACGTGCTAACCACTACGCCACCCCACATTGCTACCCACGGTGACTCATTAGTCTTAATCTATCTATTGGATGAAAGCCTCAGAAAGAATATGAGAATCTGCAGTAACCCAACCACAAGAACACCCCAGAGATGTGAGGTGGCAATGGCCCTAAGCTTCTTTTATTGCATGACACTCTGGCATGTTACATTATATATTTGTTTGGCATGGGACATGCCTATAGGTTTGGAAAACCATAACTTTGTATTTTCTAGGCAAGCACATAAATGTTTATATCCTGGCCAAGGGCTATAGCTCCTAGTCCAGTTCATTTTATCACAGTTTCTGTTGCACTGAGAGGAGTCTGTGGTTTCACACGATTGCACCTCAGCCTTGTCCCTCGCATCATCTCTCTTCTGCTTGTGTCTTTCTGAGTTGCAGGAAGTTTGTGCATCTACACTAGAGAGCCTTAGGGCTCAGTTGATGTTTGAAATATTAGAGGTGGAAAACAGTGAAACATCAATCCCTGCCCCACATCTCATATGTTTTCTCATACACAAACAGATGGCAAGCTTCTGCTGCTGCAACTCAGCAAGTCCAAAACACACACATACACACACACACAATTACACACACACACACACACACACACACACACACACACACACACACACACACACACACACACACACACACACA
>JAOUQZ010000035.1:29491127-29507039 GCA_028564935.1 Neosilurus hyrtlii
TATATATATATATATATATATATATATATATATATATATATATATATATATATATATATATATATATATACATATATTAACATAAAAGAAACTATTTTGTCAATGTGGTTTTCCACGACTGGAGAGTGTTCAGTAATGTCAAGAATAGTAGTAACGTTCATAGCACAAAATATACAAATGAATTAAAAACCATGTGCTGGTCATTAATTAATTAACTACTTCTACAGTCTCATTTTTATGGAAAAGTGCTAAAAACAAATTTATCTCATCCTGAAGGATTCTTTCCACAATTACAATATGCTCACATAATAAAAAGGTCCATTTCAAGAGCACCCATTTAATTTAATAGCAGACAATGGGATTGTACTGCTCAATCGCAGTACTGGTTGACAGTGATCGCCAGTAGCCAGTGGTCAGCATAATGTATATGATTGCTTTCTATCATCTCCTCTTTCCTTTAGAGAAGTACATGACACTGTGTAATATAGAACTGCCTGTGATGGCTAAGGGACGAAATTGGTAGCCCTAGCTCTGATAATACCCCTCGGGCTGTTCAAAATGTGCTTTACTTCTCAGAACACTGCATAGCTGATATGAATCTAATTGAAAACTTCATAGAATAAAAGGCCAAAGAAATTGAAAATGAGAAAATAAATTGTTGCTTGTGGAGCAAGGGAAGAAAAGCAGGGGTGGGAGCAGAATTGCTTTTTTTCCAATTGAGTTTTCCAGATTATAGTCTGCCATAATCTCGAATGTGCAATGCCCGAGGCTCCAGAATTACAGTATAGAATGTGCCCAGGGTAAAGAAACAGCAGAAATAGCCACATCCCCTCAGGGCCTGCAGCTGCCAAGCTTTTCAAACTACATCCTCCTGTAATGCAGCTCCCTTCCTGACCCTACACTTTTCTCCCTACATTAATGTGATCCAAACTGCACCCACCCGAGCAAGCAAGAGAGCACCCCGGGGACCTAGGGGCAATGATCACTTCACACACTGTTGAGCTGAAATGATGGTGGAGCTGATGGGGAACAGAACTCATCTGGCCTTACAAAAACATTTCTGCTCCTCAACCAGGCCTGTGACATTGAGGTGGATTGAAGAATGGTTACCAAGTGTATTGTGTCTCTAAAAAGAATGATTTTTTTTTTTTTTGCACTGGAGGAAAGAAATTGCACACAGTCTTCACACAGATTTTCTCAGTAGGCACATGGAAATGAGACAGCCTAAGGTAGAGGTGCTTAATGTTTTGTCATTTTATTTATTTATTTATCCAAGGAAGGACAATCAGTGAAGTGAAGTTGCCCAAGACTCATTGACGGGCATGGGGAGCGAAGGCTAGCACATCTGGTCTGAACAGAAGAAGAGCTAATGTATCACAAACTGCTGAAACTGTTACTGCTTAACACATAATGCTTTGCAGCCTGCTGTGCATCAGGCTGCTTAGCTGCAGACTAGTCAGGTGGTGTTATTGTTATGGCTGATCGGTGTGTATAAGTGTATGAAGGACACAGGTAGAATTCTGAATGCTGTACTCATTTAACACTCAATACTGTCTTGGATGTTTCTGACACACCAAACCACATTTACTGCTTTCTGAGAAATTGATATTCACAGCCTTACAGTCCTCTCCAAGATATCTCTATGAGGAGAAGATCCCGAGAACTGAAAGCATCTTTTTAATTGGAGCAGTTGACTTGATTGCTAATTATGCTTAGCTTTTTGAACTCTCTTCATACTTGGCTTCAATTTTTGGAAGAATTCCTGAACTAATCAAGTATGTGCTTAGAGTAACTGTTGATTGGTCCTTTTGTTGAACTCTGTGATCTGTGTGTTGTAGTTCCAGGCATCAGTGGATGAAGGCTCTAAAGGTATCGTGGTAAACCTGACAGTGGATGATCGAGATGATCCAGCCACAGGAGCTTGGAGAGCCACCTACTCCATCATTAACGGAGATCCCAATCACAATTTTGCAATCCACACCAACCCAGATAATAACGAGGGCATGCTGTCTGTGAATAAGGTACAATTTCCCACCTGCTAACAGAACCAGTAATCCACAATTACAATAGTGTTATATGTGAGATCATCTCTGTTTGTGTTCTCTGTCACTGTATGTTGCATTTTGTCAATTAGGACTGTCTGCTGGAATTTACTACAATATGTTGAAAGGTTGTGCATCACAGTGGCGTAGTGGTCAGCATGTCCGCCTCATAGCAAGAGCATCCAGGGCTCAGCAAGGGCTTTTCTGTGTGTTGCATGTTCTCCCTGTGCTTGTATGGATTTCCTCCAGGAAATCTGGTTTCCTTACACAGTCCAGAGACATGCACAATAGGCTGATTGGCTGTTCCACATGGCCAGAGATGGAAACGTGTGTGTGAATGGTTGAGTGTGTTTTGCCATGCAGTGGATTAGCGAGCTGTTCAGGGTGAACCCTGCCTTTGCCCAGAGTCAGCTCATATAGGCTTCAGCCTCCTCGCAACCCTAAGCAGTTCAGCAAATGAATGAATGAATGAATGAATGAATGAATGGATTTTAAAAGGCTGTTTGGTGGCTTCAAAAAAGACAAAAAATAGCGTTTTGATCAAATTTGTTTTTATTACCGAAACACTTATTATGTACTTTGCCATATCTACATTAAAAAAACTTAATTTATTTGATCAAAATTACATTAGAATGTTTTATTGACTTTCTGCCTCCGGAATTCATGAAAATATTTCCCCTGTTCTTGAGGTAGAAGATATTGTTGCGAGATTGACCACACTTTCCATGTAGCATGTCATTCTCTCTCTCTCTCTCTCTCTCTCTCTCTCTCTCTCTCTCTCTCTCTCTCTCTGTCTCTCTCTTTCTGTCTGTCTCTCTGTGTTTCTGTCTGTCTATCTGTTTCTCCCCCTCTCTCTCTTTATCTCTCTCTTTCTTTCTCTCTCTCACTCTCTCTCCCTCTCTCTCTCTCTGTTTCTCTCTCTTCCTGTCTTACTCTCTCTCTCTCTTTCTCTCTTTTTCTCTCTCTCTCTCTCATGTCATTCAAAGCAGCAGCATAAGCAGCAAGTTAGTACATGAGATTAATTACATTTAGATTTGATTGAAATAAATACTTTTCTCCAAACAGTCATTGTGCAACTGTGTTTCTGAGGAGTCATGTTATCTTTTAATACATTTTTTTTTTCCTTTTCAAGCAGACTTTGTTTTGACTTACACTATTTTAAGCTGTATATGATTCAATAGCTGAAACAGCAACTCCCAAAGCAAACAATGCTGGATTTTCTTATTTGCTGGCTGGAACATATGCCTGAGACAAAATTTTACATCACAGCCACCATATGTCAATTAACAAGATATATTGATTTGCATTCTTAGCAGTTCACATGTTAATCTTGCCAAGTCTACCAGCACAATAGCTCTCTAAAAAGTGTTATATGTTGCACTCTTTATTAAACGGTGTATGAACTTCACTATTCCTCTTTCCTTCTTTCCTCACCTCCAGCCTCTAGATTATGAAAGCAACGTGTTTCACACACTGCTGATAAAGGTGGAGAATGAAGACCCCCTGGTTCCTGATGTCATATACGGCCCCAGCTCCACAGCCACTGTCTATATCACCGTTGAGGATGTCAACGAGGGACCAGTCTTCTTCCCTGATCCACTGGTGGTCACCAAGTGGGAAAATATTCCTATAGGCAGCTTTGTGGCTATGCTCAATGCCACTGACCCAGACTACCCTCAAGTACAGAGCATACGGTAGGTGGTAGAATCATCTGTGTGAGAAATAAATCTACAATAGACAAAAAATATATACAGATTTGTTTTTATTAAATTTTCAGATAGGCCATGCCTTTAACATTCAGTGGCTCCTGGTTTAGCAAGTAAATGGTCTGCATGGTTAAGCTCAGTTTGGAGTTTGACATGGTTGATTATACTGACACCCCAAACAAATCATAGCTCGAGCTGAGCACCAAAACACAGCTTCTACTTCTCAGACATTTTACCATCTGTCAGTTCTCACCTCATCATTTTTCACTGTTCTTCTCCTGACAGTCTTACTGTTTTCTTCAGGAAAATTTTAGCCCATTGCTCTGCATCAAAGGTTTCACCCATCTGCTTGATCTATCATTTATTTGCCGTCTACACAACAGACTTTAAGAGCTTTAATCACTCAAATAGTTTCTGAAGCCTGGGGAAGATTGTAACATTTACTGTGTAGTTGAGGAGACCATTATTTAACCATCATGGATGTGTGGGATTATTGACTGGGTCTACTGGACACAGACCTCTGCAAGCATAGTTTTAAAGTGAATGATTAGGCTATTATACGCTCACTCATAAACTGATACAGTGAACCATACTGAATGAGCATTTTCAATATAAAGTCACACAATGAGCAATCTGGTAAAAACTGCTGTAAATTTTGCAATTTGCAGTAAAGAACTCTAATGATTGGGCAAGACCCTAAACTTTCACGGATTACCCAGAATAAACCGATACAAGCGCAGGGAAAACATGCAAGCTCCACACAGTTCTTGCTATGAAGTTGACGTGCTGACCACTACACCACTGTGCGACCCAGCCTTTCATCGAATTGTAAATGAATGATTCACACATGCATCATAATCTTCCACTTGAAGCGTTTGAACAACCTGAAGTCGGTACGGGTAGAGCTTTAGCATCCACTAAATCGAGCTTTTGTTGATGCTGAGTTCCAGTGCAGCCCTCTGGATGGACTTCCCCTGGTTTTGCATGAATGCCTGCTCAAGGAGTTTGGTGTTTTTATCAGTGGTGGTAGTAGCAGGTCTTGTACTGCATAGTTTCTCAAGAACAGATCCTGTTTCAAGAAACTTGCTATGGATAGTATAAATTGTGCTATACCTCGAAGCAGTGTGATGGCCATAAAGTTTCCCAAACTTGCACTGGACTGCAGTCGGGGACTGAAAAACTTCTTGCCACGTGGCAATTTTGTGAAGCTGCTCCAATGTCAATTGGCGAGCCATGAGCAAGGGAATGAGACACTAACGCAAGCTGCAAAGCATAAGATGGCAAATGCTCATGGCCACATATCTCTGAATGATACCTGAAACTAAATAGAAAAAAGAAAGTGTGGGGTGACTTTTGGGACACCCTGTATATTTATCATCACACACACAAAACTAAATATCTTTTGTTAATTTTTTTGTTTTGTTAAAAACAAAAACAAGATTAAAAAATCTCTTGGGGCAACTGGGGCCACACCAAGGGGCCCCAAGCAGCGCTTAGTTCGTGTATGCCTTGAGCCGGCTCTGACCATAAACCATATTAAGGAGAAGCCAGTGAATATTTCTTTTCCTAAATATTTTGGATTTAAAATGAATTCTAAGGATTAACTCAGAATATTCAAAATGCTGAGTTGGTGCTTGATAAAGAGCAGGGTACTGATGATTGGTGGATAGATTTAAAAGGAGAAAATCAAGAAATAATGCAGTTATCTGTCTAAGACTATATTTGTTTTAATTGAGGCTTCTCAAATAGGAGGGAGGTGGGGCTTAAAGTGGTTTCTCTCGAGGGGTCGGAGATTTACTAATCA
The DNA here is from genome assembly GCA_028564935.1 of Neosilurus hyrtlii. Taxonomy (NCBI): domain Eukaryota; kingdom Metazoa; phylum Chordata; class Actinopteri; order Siluriformes; family Plotosidae; genus Neosilurus; species Neosilurus hyrtlii. Next base: position 29,496,680 of record JAOUQZ010000035.1, read on the forward strand.
GTCCCGGAGGGCAAGGCGAGGTAAGTTTATCAAATCATCCATGTGGGTTATTCACTTAGCAAAGCTCAGAAAAAGAGATTTAACTGTTTTTATCTGTCACAATATATGACATCTGTTATTGGTACAGATTTTTTTTATCAACATTAATATTAAAATAATATTCCCAATATACTTCAGGAAGCTTTGATTACATCATGTTTCAGTCTTCTACCTTGTAGGACTTTAAGCAATGCAAAAATGGACATAAGACTGTTTGTTATATTAATCATGCCTAAATCCAAAGCATTTCAGTTATAAAGTCACAAATAATTAGTGACAACTCAAACAAAATTCAGTAGGAGTGACACTTTAGAAGGTTGATACAAATGTTTTTAACACCAATCCTTATTTATTATTATTTTCTTACATTTAGTATCACATGTTTGTGAGCTCAGTGGAAGTGATTCGATTCTTTATAGAGTCAGAAGAGTTTTGCTGTGCTTACAGAGAAGTGGAGGAGCCCTGGTATGCCCCTGATGACATATTTGAGATGAGTCTAGTGGATCTGTACCCTTTCTCAGGGACAGTGCTCTACATGACCCAATATTGTGTACGTCATGTGCACCTTGCTCTCTGCTAGTCTTAAACTGTTAGGTGCCTGTGGCAGGGTAACATCTTTTCATCAGCTTTTGCCAGAAAAAGTGCCTTTGATGTGCCCTGTATTACACCTGAGGGGAGGAACAGTGAGAGATCATAAAGAAACGAAAAGAGAGAGTGAGAGAGAGAGAAGAGGCCATGAGATCCTTCAGAAAGTCTTCTTAATTCTCTTTATGGATATGTTTGGCTGCATAAAAATGTTCTATAAAATTATCATGGATGAACTTTGGTCATATTCTTTTATTGGTAATTAATATGTGTTCAGTTAATGACCAATGGGCTGTTTTGGGTGTTTAAGGCTCCTGGATCTATTGAAGGGTGCCTACATAAGATTTCTATAAAGGAATACTAAAGAATTAATGTGAGGCTTATTTGAAAACATTAAAGAAAACATGAAATGTTTTATGAAGTATATTGCATCTCGTTTACATCATAGAGAGTGTGTGTGTGTGTGTGTGTGTGTGTGTGTGTGTGTGTGTGAGAGAGATAGAGAGAGCGAGAGAGAGAGAGGAGTGAAGACCTTGAATTGTTTTGTGTTGACTGTTTTTTGACTGTTGTAGCTGTTAGCCTTTCACTTTACACTTGTCTAAAAACAATGTGACTTTCCTGCACTGAACCAGTCGGAAGTTGTGTGTTGTGTGTGCAGATTAATGCATCAGTGTGCCAATAGCATTTTAGCATAAAATGCTAAAATGTCTAGATTTTACAATTATTCAAGTGTTTTTATATTTTTTAACATTAAATCCTACCATATAGACGTCAAATCCTACCTTTAATGAGGGAATGTGTGACTGATTGTTTTAGAAATAAAACCTGAAGATACCAAATCATCAGGCAAAATTGTGTAATGCTCGGGGATTCCCCCACCATGTCTACGAGCTTGGAGTTCCCACTATCAGTCATTTAAAGTAAAAGTAGATAATTCCCACAGGGAATAAGGATGCCTTTTCATGCAATCCCCTTCAGTGTAAACAAACTTTTTCTCTAGCAATGAAAACCACCCAAGCCGGCTTCTGATTGGCTTGTTCGCCTCTGCTTATTTCATGAACTTTTAGATAAAAATACATCTGAAATAAATCTATCTAAAGGTACTGAGATGTGAATTCCTGATGGTTTGGTGCTGGAGGGTCACATTGTCTATGGTGAGAGGCATGTAAAAGAACCATTGCTGATTTTCGTCAAAAGTTCAAGTCAAGAGTCTCTGCCCTGCGATGGCCTGGCGAGCTGTCCGGGGTGTACTCAGCCCTCGCCCGGAGTCGGCTGAGATGGGCGCCAGCTTCCCCGCGACCCTAATTAGGATTAAGCGGTTCAGAAAATGACATGACATGACAAATTAAAATGAACAAATAAATAAAACAAGCAAAATAAGGAATTAAAATATTATTATAATTTATAAGTAATGAATTTTTATAGATGTTTGGTTTCTTTTCTAATTTCATTTAAAGACAAAGTCACATAAATGTTTATCTTTCACAAATTGTCTAACTTTCATTTACAACCAATTTGTCATAGAAAAATTTAATTAATGTTCCTTTTTAACAATGTGTTAACAAATTCTGTCTTACACATGCTGGTAATAAGGATAATAGCACAACAGGGAGCTGACCAAAAGTAACATAAGTGCATTGCTGGCAACTATATACACAAATTCTTTACTCACGAATGTAAGTTAAAAAAAATAATTTGCTTTGAGTAAAAACACATAAATACGAAAGGCACTAAAATATATTTAAAGTATAAAAAAAGAAAAAAGCAGACATCTTGAAGGACATTTCTACCAACGCTCTCTCTCTCTCTCTCTCTCTCTCTCTCTCTCTCTCTCTCTCTCTCTCTCTCTCTCTTCTGGAACTTCCAGGAGAAGTGGGGCAATATTAACCTTTTTTTTTTTCTCTAAATTTAATTTATATATATATTTATAGTCAGAGATATGTTGGGCCGGTGGTGTAGTGTTTATGGTGCTGGGCTCATGATAGAGAGGTCGTGGATTTGAATCCCTGTGCTAAGACCCCTGGGCAATGTCTTAACTACAAGTGTGCCTCTGTCCACCCAGCAGTATAAATGGGTACCAGTAAAAAGTACTGGGAGGGTAACCCATGATGGACTAGCATCCCATATCTATATCTATATCTATATCTATATCTATATAATAGGGAAGGAAAGTCTGTTGGGTTCTTTACACCTGAGCCTTGTGACTCATCACAGCCAGAGCTTATCCCAGTTTCTGTAGGATAAAGCAACTAGGTGTTCAGCTCCACCTACATGGGAAGCAGTATAAGTACCTATTTATACTACTGGGTGGACAGTGGCACACTTTTGGTTAAGACCTAGCCCAGCAGTCTTAGGACGATGGAGGTCTGACAGGGATTCAAACCCACAACCTCTCAATCATGACCCAGCACCTTAACCACTTCACCACCTGCCCGATTTTGCTTCATACATGTTCAGATTTGCCGTTATCCCTAGGAAGAATTAACTGATTCAAAAATAATAATAGTATAGCTAATGGATGGATGGATGGATGGAAGGATGAAGTAAAATCTGTAATTAAATACTCTAACAAAGTATTTTGTCATCATTACTACTCACCTCATGCATATCTCATACTCAAACCAGCAAAGTAAACACATTCCTGCTTCTTTAATTCTTATTTGCATCAGCATGCCATAATGATGGGGTTGTCCTTTATATAAAAGCCTCCTTCATTAAATGAAACTAATCCATTAAACCAGTTTCTTCTACTAAAAGCTTCTTAAGGTATATCAAATTTACAGCATACTTTTAAAAAGTCAAATTAAATGATGACAAGGGCATCATTAATATCCTTAGGAGTACAGCATTTGTCTGGGTTGTGAATGTAAGCGTCCTTTTTCCTTTCTTTAATTTTTTTCTTTAAGCAAGGTGACTTCACAGATTTAAGCAGCAAGGATGAAGAGTACAGAATGATCTAGTACTGATGGCCACATTGATTCAACTAAGTTGCTTTTTGTTGTGCCCTCTGATAATTCTCCAGGAGAATGGTTTTACACGATATGTAATTAACAGCAGCACAGATAAATCTCCAGGTATTCGCTACTGGATATGATGGAAAAAGGAATATGTTCCACATGAACAGGCAGCACTGATTTTGTGATGAGAGAAACTATATGAATCCTCGTTCACTGATGTATAATATATATTGTCCCCCTAAGGTGACACAGGAGTGGGGAAGGATTAAGCATGCTAAGTCAATAGGATTTTTTTGATTGATATTGTAGGATGAAACTGTGATTAGTCTTCCATTCAGGGAGGCAGCGGCCTTATTAGATGCACCGTGTTGTATCAGGCAGTAATTTACCAAAAAGAAAAAAAAAGGTCACATATCATAAATGGCACACCATCCATGTCATGTCTAGACATATTCAGCACACTGGGCAAATTTATTAAAAATAAGTGCTCGCTCAGTTTAATGCTTTACCTCAGAATAATCTAAAATAAAACACACCATTGTTTGCAGCCACCAAAAAGAGTGCATTATTGTGCAGAATAAATAGGTTGCTCACTCCAATGAAAGTAACAGAGCATAAAAGCAGATTGTTAGTTGTTAACCAGACTATAACCTTGCATTTTCTGCTGCGTGCAATGACTATAGAAACAAAATTCAAGTTTCCTTTAAAGAAAAACTAACACCTATTGAAAGAAAGATGAAAGACTACCCTAGTTACCTTGCCTCTGTACTTTCTTTAACTGTATCCATCCACTTAATTTCCTGCTCTTGTGTATCATGTCTGAATGTTTTGCATCTGTCTTGTCTTGCAATATAATATAAAAAGCCTCCTGTTAAAGATGGATACATGACAATGTGTTTTTATTATTATTATCCATTTATTCATTTTCCAAGCCACTTAATCCTAATCCATCTCAACTGACTCTGGGTGAGGGTGGGGTACACCCTGAACAGCTCGCCAGACCATTAAGGGCTAACGCATACAACTATTCACACATACATCTAGGGGCGATTTGGAACAGCCAATCAGACTACTGTGCATGTTTTTGGACTGTGGGAGGAGAGGCCGGTGTACCCGGAGAAAACCCACACAAGCACGGGGAGAGCATGCAAACTACACACAGAAATGCCCGAGCCCGTGAATCGAACCTAGGCATTCTTGCTGTGAGGCGAATGTGTTATCCACTTCGCAGCCATGCCAACATTATTATTATTATTATTATTATTATTATTATTATTATTATTATTATTATTATTATTATTACACAATTTTCTACGGGATACAGTTTCCTCCGGGATCAATAAAGTATTCTGATTTTGATTACTAAATACTACTACTACTACTACTAATAATAATAATGATAATAGATAGATAGATAGATAGATGGATGGATGGATGGATGGATAGATAGATAGGTGGGTGGATGGATGGATGGATGGATGGATGGATGGATGGATGGATGGATAGATAGATAGATAGATAGATAGATAGATAGATAGATAGATCGGTTGGTTGGTTGGTTGGTTGGTTGGTTGATTGATTGATTGATTGATTGATAGATAGATAGATAGATAGATAGAGAGATAGAGAGATAGAGAGATGAAGAAATAAATAAATTCTGTATCATTGCCGGATTTTGTTAAAGTGCTTGGGCTTGTGCAAGAAAAGCCAACCCGGTGCCAACACGGTGACACTGCTGGTTATTTAATGTTTATAGAACCACAATTATGTAACAAGCATTTAAAAAATTCTAGTAATGAGGCTTCTGAAAGATTTATATTAGTACCATATTGCAACTCAAATCATTATACACTCATCTCTATTCAGACAGTCAGGGTCGAGCATTTCAGCTGGGCTCTGCAGAACTCTACAGTCTGCTATGGATTATGGCATCAAGGCAAAAGCAACTCTACTTGAAAGTCATCTTTGAACTGATCCTTTGCTTAGGAGAAATGAGGTCTGAGTTCAGCTCCATCCATTATTCCTAATTCATAGTTTATTCCCTTTTATGGCTATATGGAAGTGAAAAGTGTGTTTGGGGGTGTGTGTGTGTGTGTGTGTGTGTGTGTGTGTGTGTGTGTGTGTGTGTGTGTGTGTGTGTGTGTGTGTGTGTGTTAGGGGGTTTAAAAGAGTTTGAGAAAGAAAAGAATGTTAGCTGGTGTACACAGTGTGGTGTAAATTACATTGTAAAATTATGATACCATGAATTGTTTAACATTTGGACATGGGAGACCTTTTATTTCAGAATGTCATTTATCCTCAAGTTGCAGGTTAACCATAACAAATGCAACAGAGAACAAATGAGATCTAAACAGATAGAATATAGGAGTTGCCTCCTAAGTTCTTCACTGATTTTGCATTGTCTTTGAATGTTAAACACTCCTTTGTGCACCAAATGCACCAATGTACAAGGTACAAGTAATGAAATGCAGATCATTCTGAAGTCATGGTAGATATTAAAAATCCTCCTTAAGCTAACTGACCTTTATTAAAACTCACTTTGGATGTGATCCACTTTCTTCATATCTTCTCATGTTCATTATATCCTAGTGAGAGCTCTATCACATTTCCGTAATGGAATCTGAGCACTTAGGAATCCATATGATCACATAATCTTGAATGTTTGCCTGTGTACAAAAATGTAAGTAGTTTCCATATGGATATTTTCTCGTTTGTTACTTACACTATTGCGGTATGTTTTTAAAGGAATTTTGCACACGCTGCATGGAATCCTAATGGTATATTCATGCATAAATATTTATATGCATTAATATCTTCAGGATGCATTGACTTCTTTAATAATGCACTGCTGTATTAGTTCAGCAATTTTGCTTCACCCTGGCTGGTGACCCACTTCTCAGAGACATCAATGTCATGACCAAAGCAATCCTTGGTGGGAATCAGACTTTCTCCAATTATAGGCAGGGAAAGGAGAAAGAGAGTTTTAAAACATCAAGGCTCAGAACAACTATTCTAGTATAAAGCAATTTGACAGTTGGGATTAGTTAAGTAGCTCGAACAATTAAAGTAGTCCTCTGTTCATTCCATGTAAAGTGTAGAGACAGATATTAGTTTTGTCTTCTCACATTTGGACATTATTAGGCTTTCATCATGATTCACTAAGAAAAAACTGGGTTACAGTGGTCAAACGTTCTTTTTTTGGGAGTTCATTACCATGTTTTACATTTGATATTTTGAGGAAAAAAAGTTTTTAAAGTCTCCAAATGCCACAATCTGCTGAAAAATAAAAAAAGTCTGGTTTATTACCAGGATTTTAGCTACAGGCATTTAGTTAGATTAAAGTAAGAGCTGTACCTTAGGGCATCTCAGTTTTTTCACTTACATACCTGTCTGTGTACTTTTCTTCTCTACACATAGTTCATCCACTGTGTCAGAAGAACAGGAACACATCACTACACGTTTCTCCATTATACGTGCTTATTTAACATGATGTGGGGCCCAAATTTGCTGACTTCTGACTATTTGCAAAACAGAACTTGATGAAAGGTTTCATCTGTTACTTTAGATCTTACTGAAAGATTTGACAGAACTGTTAAGTAAATGATTTCTTTTTTGTTAGCCTTCCTCTGCATAGGCCTGACTTTACTTCTGCTCAGTCATGATGATGGGGAGGCACGGTGGCGGAGTGGTTAGCATGTCCACCTCACTGCAAGACAGTCCTGGGTTGGAGTCCTGGGCTTGGATGTTTCTGTGTAGAGTTTGCATGTTCTCCTCACGCTTGTGTGTTTTTTCTTCAGGTACATTAAGCTAATTCTGTTCCAAATTGTCCCTAGGTGTGAATGTGAGTACGAATGGTTGAATGGTTGAGCGACCAGCCTCCCCATGATCCTAATAAGGTTTAGCAGTTTGGAAAATGAGAGACTGAGTGAGAGAGATAGTATAACAGCTTTACAAATATTTAGATATCTAATAGTTATTCAACAAATGGAAAGAAATGGATGTAAGTGTGAATTGTTTTGTGTGTGTGTGTGTGTGTGTGTGTGTGTGTGTGTGTGTGTGTGTGTGTGTGTGTGTGTTGGCCCTGCGATGGTCTGGCAAGCTGTTCAGGGTGTACCCACCTTTGTCCAGTATCAGCTGATATAGGATCCAGCCTCTCCACGACTTTAGTAGGATTTACCGGTTTGGCAGATGAGTAAATGAGTCATGATAATAACACTTGATTCCTTGTACAATTAACCAATCAGCTAGTCATGTGGTAGGAGCAGGGGGCTACTGCAAAAACTGCAATGTTCACATCAAACTTTAAAAAGAAAGAGAAAAAGATTTGTTTTCAGTGACTTCAACCATTGTACTCTTTTACCGACATGTTTGTAATTTGTTGCCTGAGTATTAAAGGGTGATTTGCTTGGGTGTTGTCACGTGTATTAAATGTCTGAAAAAGAAGCTCATTCATTAAAGGTGGATGCAAATAGAAGACTGTCCTCCCACCGCCAGAGCATGGCTGCAACTGAAGAGGAGCCAAGTACGCCAAAGTGCCAGCATTACGCATGGGACTCACTGCAGTATTTAAACATTTCCAGTTACTAGACTGATCGATAACAACTTGAATAATTCTTCTTTATGTTGGTTTTGTTATGAACAGAAGGACTGATAATAACATAGTGTATTGTGCAAATGATTAACAGCTTTATTTTCTTGACATTTGGTGTTTTCTTGACACAACTTAACAAATGTCAAGATTTAATTGACAATTGATGGCATGTTCACAGTATCTTAGGAAAATGTTTAGCTATTTACACCATGTTAGGCATACTGGATGCTTAATTCCATCCTCTTCTCCTCCTTTGCTCCGGTAGTGTACAATGTGATAGTGAGACATGCATTAATTCATTCATTTTCTAAGCTGGTTAATCCTAATTAGAGTTGTGGGGAGGCTGGCACCCATTTCAGCCAACTCTGGGCGAAGGCAGGGAACACCCTGAGCAGCTCACCAGGCCATTGCGGAGCCAACACACATACAACCATTTACACCCACTCTTACCACTAGGGGCAATTTGGAATCACCTTTCAGCCTACTGTGCATGTTTTTGAACTGTGGAAGGAAAAATGGAGTACCCGGAGGAAACTCATTCAAGCATGGTGAGAGCAGGCAAACTATGGAGAAACGCCCCGAGCCAGGAAATCCAACCTGGGACCTTCTTGCTGAGAGGCGAACGTGCTAAACACAGCGCCAGATGATGAGACAGTGGTGTTAAAATAGAGAAGAAATTTTTTTATTCCAGATTTCAGTCAGATTTTAGAAGAAGGTGTTTATTTTGGTACATTTGCTCACTTCTAGTGCAAAATAACGCTTTTGAATTAAATAATCGTGATAACAAGGCTCTAACGTATGATGCGGCATGAAGTTAAACGTGTGAAGGACATCAATTATAATCATTCTTCTTACACTACACTTTTACAGTCTGATTTTAGTTTACTACCACACAGTCTGTGTCGCCAATCCCCCTTTTCTCCAGAATATGCGTTCACATGGTTCAGATTTTGTGTGCAGCTGCATATGTTCTCCTATCCAGTTTGTTTTTAAGTAGATCACAACCTTTCCTGTGTGGAAAGTTACATACACCAATTTCAGTTCAGTCCTGTTTTTTATTTTGGCCACATTTATAAATGAGACCCATGATGAGACTTCTTAGAACTTTTCAACCAGTCAAATACAGAAAAGTACTGTGCATCTGCATGGTTTTATGCATTGCACCGATTGGCTGATTGGCTAATTGCATGTATGAGCAGGTTCCTCTGTAAGGTGCCAGTGAATGTGGAGGTGTGTCTCTGGCTATGGCTGAATTCTGCACAATAGCCCAAAATTGATGAAAACAGGATTTATGTCAAAAGTGATTTTAGCCATAAGATATTTTGACACTTTAACAATAAGAGGCAGTAAATCTGTTTCACCTACATTTTATCTTGTTTTGTTACCTTTTCCTACAGAGGTCAGGTTAAAGAGCCAGTTTCATAAATACTTTATACTGTAAATAAGTTCAGTCTGCCTAAACATCTGAAACTGCCTGAAATCTGTGATGTAAAGACTTTTCTCAGAACTCTACGTGTTATGGCAAATGCTAGGAGTGTTGGCCTTCAGTGTATTTGGCTCATGCTTAGCCGAAAGCTTATCCGCTTCACAGCAACAAGGTTTGATACATAAGGGAGTCATGGACATGGGTCATGTTGTTAAATCAGGTGAGACAGTTTGTACTTCCCTTGAAAATAGAGTTTTCTACTGAGATGTGACAACAGTTGGTAGGTTTGTTGCCATTTGGACAATTTAATAGAAATGTTTTTTTGTCTTAATAAATTCTAATGAGAGATCATTATGGCAGAAAAGCAGCATGTTTTCCATTATGGTTTTAAAACATAATCTGTAAGTCTGTGCTTCTATTGTGTATAATGTCAGATTTTATAATGCCTACATTTTTTTCTTTTTAAATCGCACAACATTTATGGCTTTTGAATCAAGCCACTTTTGTTGCTTTTTATTAATTTTTTTATACATGCCTACATGTGAGATCTACTAATAAATGAAGGATTTGAAACCCAAAGTGAAAAATCACACACGCAGTCATTTCTCGAACCACCTTATCCTATTAGGGTCACGGGGAGGCTTGCACCGTTCTCAGCCGATATTGATACACCCTGAACAGCTCGCCAGACCATTGCAGTGCCAACACACACACACACACACACACACACACACACACACACACACACACACACACACACAC
>JAOUQZ010000035.1:29517318-29537672 GCA_028564935.1 Neosilurus hyrtlii
TCTCACTTGCTCTCGCTCTGTTTCTCACTTACTCTCTCTCGCTCTGTCTCCTGTCTCACTTGCTCTCGCTCTGTTTCTCACTTACTCTCTCTCGCTCTGTCTCCTGTCTCACTTGCTCTCGCTCTGTTTCCCACTTACTCTCTCTTGCTCTGTCTCCTGTCTCACTCTTTCTGGCTCTGTCTCCTGTCTCTCTTTGTCCCTTTCACTTTCTCTCGCTGTCTCTCCCTCGCTCTGTCTCCTTTCTCTCTCTGTCTCCTGTCTCTCTTGCTCTTTCTTGTCTCTCTCACTCCATCTGTCTCCTGTCTCTCTCACTCTCTATCGGTCTCCTGTCTCTCTCGCCGTGTCTCTCACTTACTCTCTCTCTCTTTGCTCCTGCTGTCTCTCTTGCTTGCTTTCTCTTGCCCACTGGCTCTCACTCACTCTTTATTACAGAAACTGTGTGAGGACAAGTCGGTGGTGGAGATTTTACAGAAACATTATAACTCCTGTAAAGATTTCCGCTCACTGCACTCATTACTGGTGAGAAAAGATAAAAAAAATCCTATTTGTTGTCTGTAACTTTTTGTAGAGTACTTAATTCTGTGTGTGTGTGTATGTGTGTGTGTGTTCCCCAAGTTGCTAGCAGTAAGCCGTGTTTCTGTCTTAAACCCGTCCCTGAGAGCTGTAGATCTACTAGAGGCGAGTCGAATGAGTTCAACCGACTCGAAAGGCAACATCCTGCACGGTGAGCGCATCAAGCATACAAACCGGTCATAACAAACATGCACATTAGATACACAAACCTGCTGAACAGCTCATCGCAGTACAAACATGTAAAAGTCATTAAAATATGATTAGAACTCCCTCTCAGACAGCTGGAAACAAACAATAATAAACAAGTAACTAAGGAGGACCGGATCACTTCGCATAATAATAATAATAATAATAAAAACCTTCACCTGACCCCTTGTTTGGATTTTCTCTGCTCAGGTCTGTCGATCCTGGAGTTGTGTCTGATCATCGCCATGAAGCATCTGAACGACATCTACGAAGGAGAACCCTTTAACTTTCAAATGGTTCACAACGGTATCGCTCAACACGATGATCCTACGACACGATAACAAGAAACACAAATAAAAAAATACACCACAGGGGTCCAGACGCCCCCGCCGGAAGTACCATTTCATAGTACGCCAATATAGAACATGCATAGCGAGTTTAAAAATCCCCAGCTTCAGCGTAAACGCCCGTTTTTGCCTCCGTGACCTTGAAAAGTAGGTCAAAGGTCACTCACACACAAACTCAGCCTAGCACTCTTAGTAGTGAGCCGGCATACCGAGTTGGAAAGCGTGACGGGCAGAACCCATTCCTAGAGCTCCCGAGCCATCTCTGTGGGCGGGACCTAAAAATAACATGCGTACGTGATGTGATCTCACAGCCGACTGTACACATGTTGTTGTTGTTGTTTGTTTTTTTTTTACTGAATGAAAGGTGCCAATACTTCATCTCATCTTTTTGTTCTTTCTCAGAGTTTAAGAAATTCCTCCGGAGGAAGTCTCACTCCGTCCATGACTTTGAGAAACCGGTGGTGTTTAAGGTGAGGATCGATTAAAGCTTTCTGCACCGAGCGCACGCCATCGTTCTGAAAATATCATATCCACACGAGTATTAAATTAAGGGATGGTGTGAAAGGAATAAATAAAAACCTATACAGTGTGTCTCTACTTGAGGCAGGGTTCCGGTCCCACGTCGGGGTGTAAGTCAGGTTTTGTCATAAGTCGGATCACTCAGCTATGCTAATGCAGAAGGAAAGTCATAACCTAGGATATAAAAACACATTTCTATGACACGTGAAAGCATAAATAGCAGTACGAAAAATATTAATTCATTCATCTTCCGCTTGTTCCGGGGTCGGGTCGCGGGGGCAGCAGTCTAAGCGGTGAGATCCAGACATCCCTCTCCCCAGCCACTTCCTCCAGCTCTTCCAGGGGGACGCCAAGGCGTTCCCAGACCAGCCGAGAGACGTAGTAACTCCAGCGTGTTCTTGGTTGACCCCGGGGTCTCTTCCCGGTTGGACATGCCCCAAACCCCCATGCCCGCTCCATCCTTTCATTCGTGAACAAGACCCCGAGATACTTGAACTCCTCCACTTGGGGCAGAACCTCATGCCAGACCCACAGGGTGCATTCCACCCTTTCCCAGCTGATACCATGGTCTCGGACTTGGAGGTGCTGATTTTCACCCCGGCCGCTTCACACTCAGCTGCGAATCGCTCCAGTGAGAGCTGAAGGTCCCGGCTCGATAAAGCCAAAAGGAGAACGTCATCTGCAACAAGCCCAGATACGAAGCAGAACCAGTTACCACCCCAAATGTTTTCCATTAACAGCATAGTGTGTTATTGCTCTTGTACCACAGCAACCTTCCCTACATCATTTTTACCATTTATACGTTCTGTAGTATTACTGTATACTACAGGGGAATGGTCTGATCTGATTGGTCCTCTATCTAAGAATTAAAAACACAATTTTATTTGAATAAATCAAAATGATGGACTCGCAGTTTGCTACGGTCACTTGAGGCAGGCGGCGTTATCACTATCACACTTCAAAATGAAAAAGAAAAAAATATATTTAGTTTTTCCCCCTTTGTTTCTGTGTAGTATGTACTAAAACTGAATGAGTACGCTACAAGAAGACATTCTCAGCTACACAGCACTTCGCTTGGCCCCGAGCTCACGGAGTTCCCCTGACCGGCCTCGTTCATGGCTGAAATGCACAATAAAAATCTCATTATAGTTTGCTTTTCTTTCTTTCCATGTAGTATCTACTAAAACTCTGAATGAGTTTAAAAACTCGTATTGGCTACGTAGTGCTTAGATCTGCCAGTGAAGCATGTGAAGCTCATCTGTCCTGCCTCTGTAATGGTTCAAATATATACAAACCATAATAATCTTGAATTATTGTCTCATTTTATGTTCCCATGTAGTATATACTAAAACAGGTCACCTTGGGCTTTACGTTGCTCTTGGGAACGATTCAGCGCCTTAATTATACCGTTTATGTTAAGAATAAGAAGTTCTGACTCTGACACTGGAGACTCCTTCCATTAATGTTAAACAGACGCTCCAGCCAGGCTAGCTGTTATTTTTGACACCTCAATCTGTTCAATATATTTTCATGTCCTGGGTTCCAAGACGGGCATGTAGGTAAAAGTATGTACTTAATAAATGTCAGGACGGTAATTTAAATAGAATCCTAGAAAAGAAAAGGTAAACTAAACACTCTACACAGCTGTGCTGCCATCGAGTGGTCAACTCCGAACATGACAACCAGGATTATACCAGGCACAAAAGAAATTCAGCAGAATTAAAAAATTCCTTAGGTGTGTCTGGAGTATCGACACACTGGACACTTTTATTTATTTTTTTTTAGGTTTGTCATGTGTGTAGTTAACCGCTGTTCTATAAAAATGCACCCAGAGCAATCCAGAAGGCAGGATACGTGAAATATTCAAAGCAGACGGCTGTTTCGATGTTTTAGTGATGATTATATGTGCTGTAAAGGCTACTACACTAAATAAAATGAATCGCAGTTAGTTCTAGGATATGAATATCCACGACTACATGTTTGTTTGGGACAGGTGGCTTGAAAGTGAGGCTCCGGAAAGCAAGAACGCTCTGGGTCTAGGTTGCTCGGACGGCGGGGTCAAACTAGAAGGTGACGATCGACCTCGCTACGTGATTCTGTTGTGCGTGTGCCATGATCGTACAAGCACTTGTACATGTGATCGTTTGTAATACACACACCTCCCTTGTTCTGTATGTGTGTGTATATATATATATATATATATATATATAGGACAGTTTGAGACCTACACTGAAGGTATGTTTATTGAGTGCAAGCGTGGCGGCGGGGATGGTGGGATGAACATGAGCGATCTTGAAGCCGATCTGTTTGAGAAAAGTGTAAACAGGAGGAGGAGGAGGAGTGGTGAGAGGCAGACAGAGAAAAGCACTAGAGTGAGAGCGAGCGCCATGTTCTGTTTATCTCAGAGGTCAGAGCTGGGATCGGTGTCACACCCGAGTCGAAGACGTTACTGTACAACTAGCTTTTGGCGATAGAGGTTCTAGCTAGGATCGTGATTGTCAGCTATTCAAGCTCAAGGTGACCTCGTTTTTACAAGGTTAACAGGTACGTCCAAAGGCGTATCTGGTATAAATAACAAACAATCCTGTGCTAAATATTTAATATCACATATCTGACTTTTTACATGATTACGTGCATATTATGTCAAGCTGACCCAGTTTCCGATCCAACTAAAACTGCCCCATTGAGAATGTGAACGGGCATTTTTGATGAATCGACCTCTGTGACTTTTAGGTCAAGCTGACCCAGTTTCCACAGGCTTGAAGATCTTGACACTAAGTGTGACTGGTATGAATAGGAAAACAATCTTAAATTTTTTTTTAAAAACCCCTATAGTGTTAACAGCCATTTTTGATGAATTGACCTCTGTGACCTTGAAAAACAGGTCAAGGTGACCCAGTTTCTATAGGTTGGTGGGGAATGTTAGGGGACTATTCAGCATAGATATAAAATAAATCCATAAAGAACCGGCACTGCTAGAGTGCTAACAAGAAGTGTCTGCGGTGGTGGCGGATGAGGACTGCCCGTGAAAATTCTGTCGATTAAATTGATGAAGTGAATGAAAAGGATCCCGCGAGTGTTTTTGTAAGACATCACACATCCACGTCGATAATATCTTTAACTAAATAAGTGTTTCCATATAAGGAAAAATCAGAAGACGCACACCAGTGACCTTTACCATATATGGAAGGTGGCCTGACCTGTGGTGTTACATCGGGCACCGTGCATGTACAGCGCGTGATGTCTGCGTAGGTACTCCCTACTGACTAAGGCGTGTTTTTGATGTGTTCAGCGCTCGTGCAATGCGGAGGCGACCGCTTTCCTTTTGAGCTCGCAAACACAAGTTTGGAAAACATGCATTACACTACACCGGCGCATTAAACCTGATACACTCGGGGCAGAAGTGTACACACCGCTAAAGCTCAAGGTTGATGAGAGGGGAGCATGTGTGCTAAAACACGTCCGTGCTCCAGCCCACGTCAATCAGCTGAGGGCTTGATTATCAGGTTGGATCAGGTGTGTTCGAGCAGAGACGACAACACAGCTGTGCAGTGAGGATGAGAGCCCTGATTTAGCTGATGGGATAATTATAGCAGATAATACTGGATAATTATTTGTGTGTGTGTGTGTGTGGTACCTACTGTAGGCGTTCGAGCACTTGCTGCAGTTGGAGTTGATCCGGCCGGTGGACGGCGGCGTGTCTAAAGTACAGAGGGACTATCAGCTCATGCGTCTCATGCTGGATCACACGCAAGTGATGGAGGCTTTACAGAGATACCCACAATGCCCCACCGATGTCAAGCAGTGGGCCGTCTCAGCCTTGGGGTGACCCCCTTCACCACGGTATCCTGTTGAAACATCATGAACTCGCACTTTTTTTTTTCACATTTTGTGCATGTGTGTATCTCGCTCATACTCCAGCGCGTGCTGTGACAGCGCGATCGCTGAGAGTGTGTTAATCAGGTATTTAAAAAAAGCCTTAAAGTGTGGCGACACCTCTGTAGAGGTGCAGGTGCTTCTCACTTTGTGTGCGAAAACTGGGTGGGAAAACAGGGAAGTGCGTCAGAAGAAGTGGATTTTATTGGTGAACAGAATCCGGTGCACTAAAAAAAAAAAAAACGTGAATGTGGTGATAATAAAGGGAGCAAAACTGAAAGGAAAAGTTTCCTGCTTGCTTAATGTTTGGAGTCTTAAACCTTAATACTCATGGTTTATACAGATTTAATACCGTCCCTCGGTGTGGACGTGGACCTTTTAATAGACCGAACTGGGATCTCGTCCCTGGAGCTGCACAGAGATGAGAGCGCGTGTTTTTCCAGGCTGGATCTGATTCTGAAGTTTAGTGCTGTTTATTAGAGGAACGCAGGGCTCCAATCTTAAATTTATTAAAAGGTTGAAGGTCAAAACTATTGAAATGATTTCAAAACTGTGGACGGGAATCACCAGGGGCGGCACGATACGATACCCCGATACTGAGGTGCGGACTTTCTATCATGATACCAAAAATATCATGATCCTGTGTCCTTATAATATTTTCATAACTGGAATCTAGTGTTGAAGAGAAGACCAGGACTTTAAGAGGGGCGAGACAGAGTCAGGACCTTTTGATTCATTCATTCACAGAATCGCTTAATCCTATCAGGGTCCCGGGAAGGCTCTGGGTGAAGACCGGGTACACCCTGAACAGCTATACCACCCTGGAAACCCTTATTTAAATCCTTGTAGCCAAAACATTATAACCTGAGGCCGAGTCCAGACCAAGACTTTAAGGGGTGAGACCAGCACCTTAATATAATCTGAAGACCAGTTTCGAGTTTTACAACACTGCCTTGAACTTTATAAGAGAAAGTTCTACCTCTACAGAATTAAACCGAAAACCGAATAGGTACACACACACGCCAAGGGCAGCATTTAAACAATAGTCGTCGTGCGTTCAGATGGTCATGCAGGAACCTGCCCTGTGTTATTTGTGCAAGGTGGAAATATGAGGACGCGTGACATCTGCTTTGTATATACATGAGTAACGAGGTCCTTTCTTCCGCCTCGGTCTCCTCCTCATCTCCCTCGCGTCTCGTTAAGTGACTATCGAGTGTTTGGCGAGGAGTGTAATGTGTACGGCTAAAAGGAGGCCGGCGGGTTTTAATGCACTCGGTCGGATTACCTTAAACGCTCCGGACTGAGCAAGTGGTCGGCCCTGAATAAAGGACAATGTCTCATGTTTGTTCCTGCCTCTGCTTCTGGTGTCCTCATCCACAGAGGCGCGAGAGAGAGAGAGAGAATTGACCGGAGGGATAAAATAGCCAGTCTCCACAAGGAGAAGAGTCTCTGGTTACACACACACAGCTCAAAATCTTTAAAGCCATCAAGCTGCTCTCTCACACAAAAAGGAAAGAAATTATTGAATGCACTCCAGAAAATCCTACTAACCTCCCAGTAAGAAGTACCATCCCCGGGTCGTGCTGTGGAGGGAAAACCATCAACCGCAGGGAGGAGTGACACTCGCAGTTATTCTCACTACTGTGAGGCGTTAACTGCATGACCTGAAGTGTTTTATTCCTCAACAATTTGTCTAATTTATTTTATATATATATATATATATATATATATACATACATACATACACACACACACACACACACACACACACACACACACATATATATATATATATATGATGGGTTTGATTTTCTGGCTTGGCCTTTTTTTTTTTTTTTTTTTTTTTAACATCTTGCACTTTGGTGTCAAGTAGCTATATTTGGCTTTAGATATAATTTAGTTCTGCTTATAGAACGGTGGGCTTTATAGTTTGAAAGGCTGTTGTGTGATGAGGAGAGGGAGGAGACGCTGGCAGCCATGATGAGTTGTGATAATTAAAACAATTCAAAAGGTGCCAAGAGGAAGAGAGCTAGAGTTGCATGGCCCCAGAGAAGCAGGGATAAATTGCTTTTCTCTGTGTTAATTACAGGGTTATGATTTTCAACTGATGCAGAGAACAGCTTTTTTGTGCCTTATTATGATAATAAATTTGATTTTATGTGATGCATTGCTGAGGCATGATAATTTATGGAAATTATCTGCATGCTGTGATTTCTATTACCGCTATTCACTTAAGGTTTCAACTGGTTTTAACAAAGCAGAGCACTGAAAGAACCTGTTGGTGTGTGGTTGGTGGTGGTGTGTCATGGTAAATGCATGAATGTTTATATATTTACAGGAATTTTGATGCCCCACCTGGCCGTTTTAATGAGCTTGAGTCTTTGACTCTGCTCGGCTTATGGTAATTGGTCGAACACTTGTTTAACTACATTTTCTATATTCCTCGGTGATTTGGCAAACTTTGTTCAGCTTGTCACATCTTTGCTTCAGGGAGTATCTAGCAGATATGGTACAAATTTTTCTTAAGAACCCTGTCACCGGGCCAAGTGCAGCTTAATTGCCCCTGTTGAAAAGGCCATAGGTTCTTGCCGAGGATCAGGTGGTAAAAATAGTTCACTTCATTTCCTTAATAAAACACTTTGGAAAATCCATCTCAGTGACATTTTCACTATTTCAAATTCCCTGAAGTTTCCGGTCAGAATCGTTCAGTCTTTTTAAACAAGCAATTATTGTTAGGTCTGTTTGAATCAATAAACTGATCTGTTTACCTCTTTGTTGCAGTTTTATCAAAAAGGTGGTAACTATATATATATATACAATATATTTAGCTCTACTTCGACGTATCGAGCACTGTTTTACGGAAAATCGACCCAAGATCTTATATATATATATATATTGTGTAAACACACTCCTCAAAAAATGAGCCATGTCTGTATTTACCATAATTTTAGTAATTATTAACTAAAACATAGTGTACGTATTAAATAAATATATGAATTCTATTAAATTGCTTACCCCTTTAGATTTTCACAAACATTTGTGTCTCTTGGTTCAACTCCATGAAGGTTTCTTGCATCTGGAAATGTCCAAATTCACTCACTTGTATCTGACAGTCTCCCAAAATTCAGTGGTGTTACTAAACTTTCATTAAACTAATTTTTGTTGGATGTGTTCCCAGATGTTTTCTATTGGGTTCAAATCTGCATTCTGTCCCGACCAGAACAAGAGCTTGATGCTGTTCTTGTCAAGCCAAGCTTTAGTGGCCTTGGCAGTGTGTTCTGGGGTGTTTATTAGTTATAAAAATAATTATTTGAAATAAATTAACTGGTGTTCAGGCAACCCACCATTAACTGGTAATGATGTATTCTTGGGTGTTACATACTTTTACCGCTATACCCACAAATATGTAATTTCAATGTTGGCATTTTTTTCCCCCCATGTAAACACTGGATGTGATTCCCAATCTTTTTGGCTAACGTACACAGTCTCCAAGTTTTATTATGCTTGGGTGATTTTTTAGGTATTTATTATTATTTTTGTTTGTTTAATGTTTTTTTCTCACCGTATTTCAGACCAGGGTCACTCTCTGCCTCACAGAAAAAGGTCCTAGGTTCAAGTTCTGGGCTCGACAAGGCTGTTTCTGTGTGGTGTTTTCATGTTCTCCCCATGCTTGTGTGGGCTTCTGCCGGTTACTCTGATTTCCTCCCACAGTGCACAACAGGCTAACTGGCAGTTCTAAATTGACTCTAGATGTGAGTGTGAGTGTGAATGTTTGGGTGTGTTAGCCCCATGATGGACTGGAAAGCTGTTCAAGGTGTACCCTACCTTTGCCCAAAGTTGGCTGTGATAAGCGCTAACCCCACCGTGATCCTAGTAGGATCAAGCGGTTCAGCTGATGATGATGATTTCTAATCAGTAAATGGAAATTTTTGTACATTTTCAAAAATACTGTACACACCCACAAACATTTTTTAAATATATTTTAGCAGTCTATAATTATGTGGATTATAAAACAAAAGCACCCAATCTGATTGTATTATCTGTGCTCTGATTCATACTCAACAAAGATGATTAATAAGTTTTAAAGCTTCCAGATATGTTGGTGTCTGCCATATGTGTCCTTGTTAGTAACAAGTAAATAAAAGCTCATAACAGTTTGTCTAAATGACTACAGAGACGACTCAAATAAGCTGTTTTGCACTGTATGATACATTATTATAAATTAAAGGTTAAAGAAAGAAACAGTAGTTACAGCCAGAACTATTTTTCCTTTTTATAAGCACATCACTCCAAGCACCACATTAGACTCAGGCAGAAAGTGTAATGTCTAATGACATTGTTTGAAAATTAAAAGTGATTTGAATGATAATATACTCTGGCCTGCAGACCTCTAAATAATGTAAGACTGTTTTCATAGTAGACCTAGTATGAGCGCACATCTTTCTGAATGAACGCATTTTCTTAAAAGAGCTCATGGAGCTTCAAAACATATCCACTTTCCTTGCGAGTTTTCCGAATCAGATCCTGTGTGGTTGTGTGAAAAGTGACAGATGCTTGTATGAAGGCTGTCGGAAAATTTGAGATCAATAGGATGAAGACGGACGGCACATGACAGTGTGAACTGTAACGATGAGTTAATAGACAGACGGTTCTTCTTTTCACAATTCCCTCAGAAGTCACATCAGACGCTGATGGATGGACTATCTCAATGGGCTTGCATTTTACTTCCTGACTGCTACGCGTGTTTTTAATGCAGATGTTTTTTGAGCTTTTCAGTGTGCTCAGCAAGGGTGCTGGTGTAACAGTGGATGTTCTGACATCAAAGGAATACGTCAACACTTTTCACTCGTCTCTATCAAATATCAAGCATCTGTATTATTTGTGTGATTCCCATGGGTAAGGATTCCCTTAACTGAAAAAATAACAGAAGATCTGCTGCTTCAATACAAATTCATAATGGAAGTCTAAGGCTCATTATGAAATAAATGTTTAAAATACTTGAGCATACATTTACTGGACCCTATTATCCAAATAGGCAATCATGTGGAATTAGCACAATGTGTAAAATCATTGAGATATGGGTCAAAAACTTCAGATAATACTCACATCATGAATATTAATAAAACAGGAATGGGTAAAATGTCATTTCAGAGTCTTTGACTGTGGCATTACTGTTGGTGCAAGGCAAGCTGGCTTGATTTCAGAAGCTACTGCTCTCCTGGGATTTTTATACACAACAGTGGTTCTCTGGACTGAAAGATCATGTTGGTGAGAAGAACATGGCTAGAGTGGTTCACACTAACAGGATGGCTATAGTAACTCAAATAAAAGACTTTTAGATTACGACAGAAGTCCACTTCGTCAGATTCTAGTCTAGTTAGTCAAAAAGTGTACTCTGAGGCTAGTTTTTAAAGTACTCAAATCAGCCCTATCTAGCTAAAAGAAATTAAAAAAGGCCTTTTGATGTAGCAGTTTCAACCAGTGTTGTTTTCATTTACTTTTATCTAGTGCCAAATTTTAGCACTGATTTGTGTCATATCAGTGTACAATCAGGACTATTTTTGTAACACATAATCAGATAAGCATTTTAAGCATTTGCTAAACTGCTTAATCCTTTATTAGGGTCTCATAGGGCTGGAGCCTATCTCAGCCGATTGTAGACGAAGGCAGAGTACACTCTCATCAGCTTGCCAGTCCATTACAGAGCAAACGCATACAGCCATTAAAAGTCACACTCACACAAAGGGCGATTTGGAACAACCTATTAGCCTAATAAACTCACGCAAGCATGGACAGTACATGCATTAGAAGATTTAGAGCTTAATTTGCATCTTAAACTGGAGAAATCATTAACAATTTTAGCAATATATACTTTATTAATAGAATTCAACATAATTCCTTAGACTAATTTTATAAGTAAGTTAACAATCAACCTGTTTCTCCATCAATAGATAATTCGTATATACAATACCCTGCCGCCTTTAGCCTTGTTTATAGTGAGTAATTGCCATGGCTTTGTTTCAAGTCAAGTTGTTGGTCAGGTCAAGGCTTAGCAACATTAATCTGGTAGGAAAATGAATCAGTTGATGATCTGAGTGTACTGAATGACCAGGTTATCCCATTAGTGGACTTTTTCTTTCCTGATGGCACGGATATAAATTTGGGGTTTAAATAGTGTAAGAGTGGTTCAGGAAGCATAAGAAATTATTCGTCGAAAGTCTTTGGGATATGCTCAGGAAGACTTTTTGGAGTGGTTCTGTTTTACCCATCCTCAATTCAAGATGTTGGTGAAAAAGATGGAACTAAATGTTGTATTCACTCTAGACTCTAAGTAATACTCTATATGAAAATAAATGTTGTCATGTTGTTTAAGTTTGGTAAAACATTGCCATGGTGATTACATGCTGTAATAAAGGCTAAAAATGGGTAAACAAAAATCATATAATGAGCAATTTTTTTGCCCTGGCTGTGTACATGACAATGCTGAGTAGCACATGGTACCCAAAGGATGTACTGGCTTTATTTATCTCCATTCCCCATTTCATAAACGTGTCACACTCAGCACATCAAACTTTAAACCTGTCTTAAGCATGTGTATTTCATTTCTACCAACGCACAAGGACAAAATGAGTGATAGGCTGGATGACAAAGAAGAATGCCATTGTAAAGAAGGAAGGCAGTGTTCCCAAGCTATTTTTAGTCTTAGAGGATATTGCCACCACCTTTTCATCTTTATGTGTCTTCAGCTGAAGGCGTTTAAAGCTTTGACAGCTGAAAAGAAGCGTGCAGAATTTCAATGGCTGAGGCAAATACCCTAACTTCTGCCCTCAAGCGCATCTCTAGCATGAGGTGCTCTGATTAAGAGAGTGGTTAGAGTCTCTTCCTGCTGATCTTGCTTTTGATTATCCTGACAACTTTTTCAGCTGATTTTTGATGGGGTCACCAGATTCTGTGAACTTTTTACAAGTACACATCTGGATTTGGGATGTTGCATTGTGTTGCAGAAGCCCTGTGGCATCCACTAAACGGGCATGCGCTCAGAGTAGTCACTTTAGTTTTTTGCAGTTGTAAGGATTTTAAATCGTTTGGAAAGAAGCAAAACGCAGCTGTTTCTGCTTTTTGAGAAAAGTACGAGTTCCAGCATCTCTGTCAGAACCAGGGCAGCATAAATACATAACGCACTCCTACAGCTTGGTTGTGTCTGACACAAAACCAAAAGGAATAAAAAAGAAAGAAAAGGCTCAATAAAGTTCTATGTGAGCAGTGTAGGGAGATCCTCATCCCTTGTGATTGATTGAGATGAATTGGGGTGCATGAGCAAGATGTTCAGAGATACATGATATTTGTTCAGCTTTTCTTGATTGTATTTGAGTGTGTGAATATGCTGCCAAGTATACACCCTGTGCTTTCAGTTCGGTGCCGAGCCTCAGTTTAGCATCTAAGGCAGTGTTATTACGCTAGATATAAATATACAGTAACTAGCGGTATAATAAAACCAATAGCGGAAAAAAATATCATTGCTGTGGACTTGAGATAGTCAGTGTAGCATTGGTGTGATTGTCACATCTTAAAGAACACAGTTTCACAGTACAGAAATCCAGTAAAGCAAAGAAATAATAACAGGCCTATATTCAGTCCCACATAGAAACAAGCGTGAACAGACTCCTATGTAACTGAGCTCTTTTTTTATTTGTTCACTATGGATTTTTTACTCGCAGGGGAGATCCATCATAGCTAATGTCAAATGGAAAAAGAATTGTGTGCAACTCTGGGGTTCTCAGGGTCAGATCCGGACCTGCCTTGCGGTGCCGGCAAAAATCGTACCACTCAAGCAGAAACGTTGGCAAATCACCTTTTCTGCTGCATCTTTCACTAAGCCAGCAAAAAGTGTAAATGACTTTTGCTACAAGGTCTTGTGTGTGTGTGTGGTGTGTGTGTGTGTGTGTGTGTGTGTGTGTGTGTGTGTGCATCTAAACGTGTTCCATTTCTAAATATGAACAAATGTCTTTCCTTATTTGGTAATATCCTAATTATCATGTATCCCATATAGATAAGATATCAATTTGCATAATGTAGATTTAACGAGCCACTAATGACCTTGACAGGAGGCTAATGGACCAGAGCAGTGTGTGTGTACAGAGGGAGGTGGCTTGCTTTGGTGTGTATTTCCACATAGCCACTATGAACCAGTGTGTGAATCAGTGTGTGAGCCAGACTCCTTTCATTACACTATACTTTGATGAGCTAAACTCTGCATGTTGCAAGTTTCCTTTGTAATTGGGGATCGGAACAGTAAAAAGAGACAGTCTGTGTGTGTGTGTGTGTGTGTGTGTGTGTGTGTGTGTGTGTGTGTGTGTGTGTGTGTGTGTGTGTGTGTGTGTGCATTCTCACAAGGAGAGTTTACATCAACTTCTCTTTGAATTCAAATTAAAGTCACACTCAGCTGGATCCTGGTATCATCTGTATAAATCATTTTGCTTTTTTGTTGCCGCCTACTTCAGCCATATAAAAGAAACCTACTGTAGCAGACTACATAGTGTGAATTTTATAGCTTTGCTACCACTCATGCTGGAACGGAAAAGATTTCATCAGTGAATAACAAATGAATTTGCAAACAGCTCAGCAGCAAGAGAGAGAGTTATTTGTGCCCAGAGCAGCATGATGATAATCTCACGCTAGCTTGTTTCTCAAAGACGATCTTGTCCTCGTGTACATGACCGCATTTCCTCAGGAATTGTTGGCATAAAATGTTGAAAGGTAAAGACGCATTGCAGGAGATGTGTTTTTGTTGTGGAACGCGAGAGGAAATGGCAAGGTTAATCGCCTGTGAGAGGAGTACAACTGTAATATCCTGCGTTTACTTGTAGGATTGAAATCTCAGTAAACGTCCTAGATTACATGCATGGGCCAATAAATCCTTACAGAAAAGTTTAAAGATTTTATCTATGTTTCATGCAGTTTGTATTCAGTACATGTGTAATGCATGGGGTTTTACTACATATAAACATGTTATTTGTTTGGTTGGTTGGTACGTTGGTTGGTTGTTTTACATTGGGTCACATGCAAATACTACATTTTCACATGTAAAAGTATATTGGGCTGTCATGTGCAATTTCAGGGCAAAGCATAGTGAAATAGACCTCCATGGGTTTTTTACATTGTTCTTTAGTGTCTATCTATTTTGCAGGACAGAAAATAAATAGATATAATATATAAATATAAAAATTGAAAATAAAGCAATATATTTAACAATAAAGCAAAATCTTTAAAATTATTGTATTTTACCAAAAAAACATTGTACATAGTGAAACAACCCTGAAAAGAGCCCTTATACTCCACTAAATGGCAAAAATATTACCTGTGCATCATAGTAATGTACCATGGAAGCTTAGCCATCTGAACAAAACAGAAACTGTGCACCTAACACAACCGAGTCAGTTACAGCCTTTCACACAATCACTCTTTTTGCACTTCCCTTTAAAATAAATGCCCCACACATGCACTTTTTTGCTCGCTTCACTCACGGAACTAACTAAGAAAATACTAACTGCTTAATGTTGTGCTGTTGAAGAATCTCTAGCTGATGTGACATTATTTTTTTTTAATGGCTGGAGTCATGAGCCACTGGCGTGTCAATCAGGTGCTGATCTTAGCGTGATCTCAGTCGTGCTGACATCACATCCCTGATAAGGGTTGGATGTGGGTTCATTCAAATGGCATAATAAGAATACATTTGGCCTTTTTAAAAATCAGTGCTCGTATATTGTGCAGTTAAAAGAATTATGCAGATACATCGATGCAGATTATGCAGATACTATATCATACATCTGGCAACACTGGTGTCCATATGCCTGTGTTTTGATTTTGGTCCTGTCCCTGCGCCTGTCCTTCCATTGATCTGTTACCGATTGTGATGACCTGTTGGCTGTTAGCCCTGAATTAGTTTGCCTGACTTAATCCCTTCTGTTTTTATATTTTGCTGTAAAGTCTTATTACTTCTTAGTTTAGCCTTGTTTAGTCCTACTAACTTCCTATCTTCTGTTTCCCCCACCTTTTTCCTCAGTAATGAATTATCCCAGTTTATTATAGCCTACTTATACTTATATTGTAAAGACAAGCAAGCAAACAAACAAAAGATCATGTGTATGGGCATGTTTTATAGGTCATTTAACTGTCACAATGTGAGCTTTGTCTCATTTTTCCTGTTTTCAACACATCAAACTTGAGAACTGACTGTTCCCTGGCTGCCTGATATATCCCACTCTTTGGCCTCTATAACAATATATTCAATTCAGTTCACCTGCCAGTGGTTGTAATGATTTGAATTTTTTTTCTGAACCGCTTAATTCTAATCAGGGTTGCGGGGAGGCTGGTGCCCATCTCAGCCGACTCTTGTCGAGGGCAGAGTACACCCTGGACAGCTCGCCAGGCCATCGCAGGGCAGTGACATGCTGAAGGCTATGCAGCCTACTCTTGACAAACGTATTTCTGCAAAGATTTGAAAGATTTGATAGATTTTCATAGCGTCTGGTTTATTACATTAAATGCTAAGGGAAATGTACATGTAGTACAAAGAGCATAAGACATACTTATGTAAAACGTGTATTTTTTGTTTGTTTGTGTTTTGTTTTTGTTTTTTTGTTTTTTTGGAAAAACTATATGTAACAAGAAACCCAATCCTTAATTCAGCCCATCAACCCACATACTGCATATCTCTGTAACCATAAATTCATAGTTTGGATCTTTAAGTTTGTGTGTGTGTGTGTGTGTGTGTGTGTGTGTTCTGCAGTCCTCCTTAAAGTCTGCACTTGATGCACTAATCCTCAAGGGTGCATGTCTATAAAATGAACCTTCGAGACGCAGTGTCTTTACAAACCCGGTGTATCATTACTCAGTAAAATGCTTGTGCTGTGCAGATGCATGACGATGACCATCACACGTTCATCATTTTTCATTTGAAAACAAATGGGTTCAAAGTCAGTTCATTCATGCTTATTCCAAAACAGAAACACAAGAACAAGCTGACAAGTACAAATGATGTTCTATGCTGCAATCAGCTACTGCCAGGTTTCAGAGTAGAGTCAGAAGAAACAGTGTCGATCGGAGATGAAATATTATATTTGATCATACCTAGCTTTAGCACTTACTTGATGTTTTTCATTCCACATAAACCAAGAACTTTTTAAGGTTCATTCATCAGTTAAAAGAGAAAAAAAAACACACTTCATTTTAGCTCATCCGGTTATAGGCCCGATAAGCTTATGCCATGAGGATGTGTCTGTCCATCTGTCTGTGTGCCTGCCGTCCATGCATAGTTTTCACAATGCTTCTTCTCCCTTATTTCTTGACTGATTTGAATTTTTATTGTTTTAACTGATTGGGTTAATGTGGCCTTTCACAATTTTGTACCAAATTTGGAAATTCTGTGATTATGCAAATTTATGCAAATTTGAATGAAAAATCACAATAAATGTTTCTTCTTCTTTGTTTCTTGACTGATTTGCATTTTGTGTGCCTTGTCTGACAGAGCTAGGTGGGCCATTATAGTGGTCAGCTCTGTGTATCCTTCTGTTCACTCCTATTCCCACAGGTCTTATCACACATTTTCCTGTTTCTTGCTTTTAACTGCAAAATTAAAAATGCTTATAGAAATTTATCCATCATGTTTGCTCTCATAAACACATTCATCAAATGCACTACGACACAAATAAGTACAATTTTGTAATGCTTGTCCCAATAAATATTTAGATAAATACATGAACCTGCTTAATATTGTACTTTAATGTCATTGACATTCAGGTTTTATTCTTTTGTAGTCAGTATTACAAGGGGTTTCTGGGTAAGAGAAAAGTCAGTAATTGATTTTCAGTGATTTGATTAGATTTTAATTAATAAAGTATACATAGTCAGAGTTGGCAAATTGTGATAGCGCATCAGTATGTGCTGTTTTTGGACTTATCACTTGCTGGTGATAATGACATCACACCACCCACTCATTGATTATTTTGCTAAAGCAACATGCTGTATTTCTTCCACAGGAGACATTCAGAAGCACCTTTAAATCGCATTAAAATCCCAGCTCATTTTTAATTCATACAATTGAAAGCATATTATTCATTTATTAATATAAATTATTCAGTGACTACAGTGCAACTGAAAGGAAAGATGTGTAGTTATGAAAGTACCAAAAGGACCCAACGGACACACACTCACACGTACATCAGCACTGTAGTAGAAAACATGCCTGAGATTGATAGCTTGTTACTTTTTCAAGGTCAGAATACAACACTCTAAACACTCTCCGTGTGTGCCTATTAAATGATAATGCAGGCACTTATTATAAAAAGGAAACAATCTATGGTGACACATGCCTTATAAACCCCTGTATGAACAGTCCCCCAGCTTTTAACATAATGAAATGAGCAAGAAAACAACAACAACAAAAACACGATACATCTTCTGCAGCTTGTATGAGCTGTGAAACCCAAATGCCTTTACTGTCATGCTTTATTGCAAAAAGTGCTGCATATAATTTATACATGCGTTCTTGAATTCTTCTCAGGTTTGCAGTGCTGAGAGATCCAGCAGGTTGGCTCAGTGTAAACCCGGTGAAAGGCACAGTAAACACTACAGGTACGCTGGATCGTGAGTCTCCCCATGTACGCAACAACCGGTACAGCGCCGTCTTCATGGCCACAGATAATGGTAAGAGTTGTTTCATGCTACACAGTTCCTTAGCTTTTTTGTGCTTTCTCTCTCATTATCTGGTAAATAACATCCCTCTACTCTCCTCCTAATGGTAGGATTGGCAGATATTCATAAATATTGTTTCAATGTGCTTATTTTTTGATGCACAATAAATTCCAGTATACATGCCTGGTAAATATTTTTGAAGGCATATTTGGCGTCCTTTTTTTCTCACCTTGCCACAAAGGCACAATTTCAGTACTGTAATTGACACAGTATGTGTTTAACTCTGACTTACTAGTGGAATGACTTGGCACCCATGCCATAATTGGCCCTGAGCATTTGTAAATGGCAGAGAGGAATGTAGTGAATACTAAGTGGTGACTGCTTTGTCTTTTAAATTGCAGTCTAAACCATTGCCAATATCACATTGGAACCCTTTGGAGAGTTATTTGTACAAGTCATCAGTGGAGCTTAGAGCTCCGTCAGGGTCGTGCATTATCCTCTCGACGCAGAAAATTACATGGTCTCAGGCACAGAATGCACCAGTCTCTGTGATCTCTGGGTAGTATAGTTATTGCTCTTGCTTGCCATTTGCGGAGATTAAATTAACCTGAAGTCGATGAGGTGTCCTTAATTGTTGCACTGGGTTGTTCCAGATGAGCACAAGGAGAACTGGTGTTTGGAAAGAGAGGTGTGTTTGGTTCACCGGGTCAGACATCCGGGCCTCTTTCAGTTCCTATACCTGGCATCTTGCCATCTCTCCCACACTCCTTGTAAGGGAATATAGAGGAAATATGACACTATAGAAGTGCTCCATTAACAGACGTGTGATATTGCTTTAGCAGCAGGGGTCTGCCAATGGCATGGATTGGTACAGGTATGAGACAAAGAAGCAGGAATGAATCATCTTCCTCACCTCCATTCTCACTATCTCTCCTTTTGTCATTCTTTCCTCTACTACGAATGCATAAATGACATGCGAAGTGTCAGAAGAATCCTTTTTCTTGATGGTCAGGTGTTTCCAGTGTCATTATTTCCAATGCCCTTTTGTCTGGACAGTTCTCTTACAGCGAATGAGGGTATAGGTAAGACTTGACAGGATTCTCACGAGACATGCTCTTAAATGTCATCATGTGAAAAGACTCAGAACTGGATGGAAAATCAGAGACAGAGAAATGAAGTAGTGTGTTCAAGAGCCATAAATAATAAAAGGGTCTTGTCAGTTTTCAGAAATAGGCTTTTATATTCAGCATGATGCTCATTAGTCACCAGGTATTATTTGAAAGCTGTCAATTTATGTCTTTAATAATGTTCTAGCAGTAGCGTTTTATTTCTCTTCTGAAAGGCTGTAAACAGCTAGATAGTACATGCTACTCTGGGGAAACATAACTACATATAGTTTTATATCTCAGCCAATCTAGCCAATTCACCTGCTGGAGTGTTTTTGGGAGCAAGCAGCTGTGGACAAAGGAAAACATGATAAACAACTTACCAATAAAAACTAGAGCTTAGAATCAAACCAGGGATCCTACAGCGGTGAGAAGCAAATATTACCTTTATTCTGTATCCATTAACAGAGGAAACAGAGACAAACATTAAAGTGGTGATTAAAGTGCTTTTTTTTTTTTTTTTTTTTTTTTTACTTTTTTGACGCATAAATGTTGATACAGTGTTGAATAACCATGTTGGATGATGCCTGAGTGTTGAATATTGAGGTTAGCACATGTTTAAGCTTTCCCTCTGGGCTGTTTGACTCAAGGTTATAAGGTTTTGTTTTTTGAATTTTTTGGGTTTTTTTTGTTACACTTTTGATTACCCGACCTTCCCTTACTTTCCTGATGCTTAGTACTGGCATTTTCTTTAGAAGGGGGTGTCAAATCATTAATTTGTTTCATCTCAACATATTTAACATTCATCTCAGCTGACTCTGGGCAATGGCGGGGTGCACCCTGAACTGCTCACCATGCCTTTGCAGGGCCAGAACATATACAATTGACACTCACTTTCACACCTAGGGGCAATTTGGAACAGCATGTTTTTGTTCCCTTTGTCAAATTAAACAAAATCATATGGATGTATATGTGTATGTGTGTGTGTGTGTGTGTGTGGGTGTGTGTGTGTGTGTGTGTGTGTGTGTGTGTGTGTGTGTGTGTGTGTGTGTGT
>JAOUQZ010000035.1:29592225-29603372 GCA_028564935.1 Neosilurus hyrtlii
GAACCATTGCTGATTTTCGTCAAAAGTAGCTGCATAGCCGTCAGCGTGTTTCTGCCCTGCGATGGCCTGGCGAGCTGACCGGGGTGTACACTGCCCTCGCCCAAAGTTGGCTGAGATGGGCGCCAGCCTCTCCGTGACCCTAATTAGGATTAAGCGGTTCAGAAAATGACATGTTTCCGTAGACATTACTGGATGGACAGCGACATCATTAGTCCTGTACTGATGGGTATATTGTATCTGTATCCCCACTTCTACATGCCTTAATTTATTTGGCAACATGTACTGTTAGGTGATTAACAAACATCCACCAAACAACTGCTTATTTTAATTTTTTTTCTTTAATTAATATTGTTGTTGTTTTAAGTAATTAACTATTTATGGAATGGATATTATAGAATTTCTGAATTCAATAAAACTTTACTAGTGAAATATTATAATACGGCCTGTAATTGGTATATGTAATTATGCTCTTCTGATTTTGTCATTTATAAAGTGATAAAATATCAAATGCATGTGTAAGTGAAAGTGGGCAGAAAAATGGTAATCTGCCTGCAAACCCACAGAGAAGTCTAGATATAAAAAACTACCACAGAAATGATCAAAGACTTTGTGAGTTGTAATTTTCCCAAATGAGAGGAAGATTTCTTTTTTTTTTTCTTTGATGGCTGGATTAAAAAAAAAAATTGAACTTATTATTTGAATAGGGCAATTGATGGAATCTAACAAAAAAAGAAGGTATAAATTATTTAAGGTCTCAGGTTCATAACAGACAACATATAATGTACATCAACTGTCTTTGGTTACAGTTCAAGCTTGTTTTACATGGATGTGCAACAATGGACCAAAGCACTTTACAACTGTCTCCATGGCAACATTGAACATCAGAATGCCTAAAAAAGGTTGTCTCCTCCAACAGCCTGGTACTGATCTGATAACTAATATCAGCTCTCTCTCTATGGCAACAGTTATAATTAAACCAGAAATTCCAACATACAATATCTTCACATTGTTATAGTTCGGAAACCAGAGTTGCTAGGCAACTGGGAACGATGGCTGCTTAATCACTAAAATTGAGGTCTGATTTTTAGCTAGCTAATTTTACAGGGGATGGTGTAAAAAGTATAGTACTTGTTTGGGGGAAATGAAAATCTCAATAGATCTTAAATTGCAATGAGCACCAATCATTAATCAGATCAAACAATGGATGATGCAATATTCCAGATCAATTCTAATCCAAATCCAAACAAATTATAAGTATGATCAGTTACATGCATTCATTCTTTTATACAAGTTAGGTCTCCTTATCTGTACACACATTGACTACACGTTTCAAAGCATATTGAGTTGTTAGGTGCATTATATGTAACAAAGATTAATGGCTGATTACCAGGATTCATGTTATGATTTACCAGTGTAATTAAAAAATACTATAGTAAATAAGAAAGCAAACTTGCCTGTTCTATAAAATGTTTGATTTTTTATTGCATTTTCCTTTTACAGAAAACATTAACCACCTACCAATTTCAAACACGTCTTCTTACAAAGACTTCATACTCTGTCTGTGGCAGCTGTAAATTTATCCTTCACAACCTGAATCAAGTCCAGTGTGAAAACATATACAGTGAATGTGGCAGCACTGTCTTTTTTTTTTTTTTAGCTAGGGTCATAATCCTCCCCAAATATCTAAGGCCATTAAAAAAATAATGATTACTATATTTTCACTTTCACTTAAAAGTAAAAATGCCAGCAGATTTTTTTAATTAGCATATGATTACAGGATAGTATAAAATAGCTCCTACCTTACACCTTCAGCTTTCCTAAATTGCCTGAGCTCAACGGTGCAATGGTTAGCACTGTCATCTTACATCAAAAAATTTTTCTAAGTTTGAGCATCATGGCGGACAGTGCCTTTGTGTGTAGATTTTGCATGTTCTCTCCATGCTTGTGTGGGCTTCCTCTGGATAGTGGCTTTCTCCTACAGTACATAAAAATACACATTAACTCAACTGGCAAAATTGCCTGTAGGTATGAAGGTGACTGTGAATGATTATTTGGGTCTGTGAAAGTGTTGGGAGAAATTTTGTGCTTTGTGTTAATTTAGCAATTAATTTTATACTTAGCATTATGGTAGCTAATTTAGCAATGCACAGCTTAAAAGTAGTACTTGTCTATCAAGTGTCATTTGCTTATCGACTAATAGCTGGCTTTGGTTGATGCAAACCTACAGTAATCATATATAACTTTTTAATCATGCATGACCACTAATATCAGTGTACTAATGGAATTACCACACTGAAGCTGAAAAGAGGAAAGAAAAAATTTATTGAAGAACATGAGTTATTACAGATCAGTCAGCCTGTCTAGGAGGATTATTGGAACCAGCAGGTAGTGGTGAAGAGGGAAGGTCCACAGAAGAAGTGAGTGAGTAATCAGTGGGAGAGTCTGGCCAAAAGTTATTGGGAGAACCCAGAGGAAAATAATTCAGGAGAATGAAAGAAAGCATAAGAAGAACTTGGATAAGAATACTCGGGAGAAAGTAAGGGAATAAAAGGAGAGCTAGAAGCTGAAGAAGTGGTAGAAGAATTATTTAAATGAAGATCCTCAGTGTGCTTAAAGTCTCAAGGCCCAGGATATCAACCAAAACAGAAGAAAGCAGTGTGAGCAGGAAACAGTGGGTCACTGTGCCATAGACAAAAGCAGAAGTAGGATGTCAGAGCACTGTGATCTGCTCTATGGTACACTAATAGCAATGAAATGCAGAAGTGTGAAGCAAGGCTTGAGCAGTTTTGAAACAAGAATGAAGAAAGGAAAATAAAAAGCTTACTCAGGTTTAAAGAACAAAATATTCAGTATAATAACAAAATAACCTAAAGAGGAGATCAAGGAACTTTCACATCGTTGTAAAAAAAAATTTGTGTGCAAAATCATAATAATCTGTGTAAACAGCTTGAGAAAATAAAATCAAATGAAGTGGAGAAGGAAGCAGGCATTTATAAGTTAGTGCTATTTTTTAAAAAACTTCCAAATTAGCTTAAAAATAAGGGGAACTGGAGGTAACAAAAATTATGTCATCAGGGGGAGGATGACATCAATTTAGGGGTGGTCTCGGGACAAATGACAACATGATGGGAAATGAGAAAAAATTAAGGAAGGAGGGACTAAAATTGGTCAAACTATGAAAATAATGGAAAATTGACTTAGCATATGCAAATTAAAGAAGGAGGCACCATGGGGAGCTCCAAGTATATGTACAGGTGAATTCAGAGGGGATTTCAGACCAGCTGCTCTCTTCAGAAATGCATGTTCCTGATTGCATGGCTGAATAAAGAAAACTTGCTTCTTCTCATCTGCTTGAGTGGGATCTCATTTATTTTGACTAAAGTTTTTGATTGTTTGTTGTGCTCATTGGGTAAGAACAAGCAAAATTAAGAGAAATAGATACAAGTAAACTTCCACCCAGTGATATGTCTGCTCAGAGGGGGGTTCTGAGTTCCGACATAAGCCACGGGATATATTGGCAACCTGTTCAGGGGGATTGGCCCCACCTTCCCCCACAACCCTGATAGATAAGCAGTATAGATAATGTATGGATGTATGAACGGATAACTATTCATAGTTATATTGAATAAACAGTATTCTGTAGTAAAATAAACAGAATGTCCTCATCCTATTAAATTCATTCTTCATTTAAAATGTCCTTTTGGTAACAAGTAAATTAAAAGGAAAAGTTTCTGATGACAGTATATACAATAAATTGAGAAGTGAAGTAGAGATACAGTTTTGATAAACATCACCAGTTGGAATTCTGAGGAGGATGCTCTTCTCTTAGAAAGGACGAGGTATTCAAGGAGTGTGAACATCTTTTCTAGCAAATTAGCCCCATTTATTTGAGTGAATTAATCAAGGTTATCTGTTGAAACGTAAGATACAGGCTGCAGTCTCACAAGTCCATACTTGCTTTAACAGGTCTTTATCTACTTAAAATTTAAATTGAAAAATCGCTCTATTGATGTCAGTTTAATATGGTTAATATCTCTTGCTCTCACTAAATTTTTGACTTGATTACAGCATGCCTACCATGCTTTAAATGGCAGAAAAAAACCTCCCTGTTGTAATTCTGTAGAAATTAATGCTTAAAGTGGGCTGGTTCTCACTAACCTGCTCTCTGGCTATATTTGAGTCCTGCAAGTTGAGCACAACAAGAGCCAAATGTCGACTAGGTATAAAAGCTAAGGTCATTTTGGCCCTAATAGTTACTACTCACACATCTATTTACTAGAAAACTAGAAAGGTTTGAGAACAGTCACCATTTACTACTAATATTTACTAGTGTAACTAGTGGACATTTTGGTCTTAACTGGTTAACTAGTGAGCATTTTTTATTTTTTTTTTTTTACTCATTCACTAATAAGTGTTTTGGAGTAGTTAATTAAGCAAAAAGTTGTCGGTTAATTTTTAGCTAGCTTGTTGCTTAAAACTAAATTTAAATTTTTGTTTAACAAGTAACACTAAATGGCAGACTAGTAACTAATACTGACAAAGACTGCTGATATATCTCTACTCTTACCATCACTACTAATATAAATACAGATGGCAACAACCATAGTGATCAATCTATAATGGCTGTAGCTTAGCTGTGGTTCCATACATACTACTGCAAAGAGAAAAACAATTTATTTTGATGACTCCACCATTTAAATATTCTTGATGATTAGGTAGGTTTATATTTTGGTGTTTCTTTTTTTTTTCATAATAAAAGGTTAATGTCAACTAAATTAATAACTTACTATTAAGCTAATATTCAATAGCTAGCTACCTAGTCAGGGTTCTGTCCTTTTCCACAGATGAATTTTGGATTTATATTGCAATATGTTTTGGTATCATTTTTAATGTAATATTTAAAAATAGTAACATAACACACACTTCAAACACTAGGAACAACCCTTTCAGGCTTCTATAATTGCCAAGTGCTTATTGTACTTTTATTTTATTTGACAGGCATTTACAAAAGAAAAAGTTTGCATGAAAAAGGCATGGACTAAAGTATCTCCTGGAGGTGTAACTGTCACTGTGATATTCTGCAACATATTAGCAGTCTCCTGCCTGAAAGATAATGATGATTGTTAAAACCAATGACTACCTCCTGAAGGAAGCTGTGCTTCGGCAGGAAGTAGTTGGAATAATCTGATTAGTCTCGCAGAAGATATGAATTCTGGGTAATACGCATTGTTGTGCACTAGCTAATCCATGGACGACTACCATTACATTTAGGCAGAGAAAACACACAGCCCTTCTCCCCATCCTGTTCTGCTTGCTGATATCCTGTGCGGTTTAAAAGATTCTTCTGGTTAATAGCGCTAAAGAGATTAGCAATTTTAATGCACATGCTGAGAATAAAACTAAGTATGAGAATCAAACAATGAGTTTTTCCATAAGCTCAATCTGAAGCCCTGGAGAATAGTGAGTTCCCCTCAGTAATATTGTTGTTCCTTTTGAGTGGCTATAACTATTTCTGTTTTCCTTTAAGCCTGAGCCACAAATAAACCCAATGAAAGCTAGAATTCACGTAATTGCACTCCAATCTTTCAGTGAATACTTACAGTCAGTTCCAGAATTACTGGCACAATAAATTAGTCTGAAAACAGAACTATTGCATATTTAGCCTTAACATATGGAGAGAGTGTGTGGATTTTTTTTAAAGAGTTTTTTTTCAAAGGAACAAATAAAGCATAAAATTCTGCCTTAGGGATCTCATTAATTGAGATATATTCTTGTTTATGGAAAGAATGTACAACAGGAAAGTGGGCGCATGGTCATTCCCAAGTGTTATATATCCCTAACATAAATACCGTAGATATTTTCAAATTATTTGCAATCAGATGGATTATCAAGGGGTTTGTTGCTCAAATAACTTTTCTTTATCTTTTCACCTCCTGAAATAGGCTGATAGGTTGGTTGCCTAGTGTGTTCCTTCTATTGGAAGAGAAATTAACTTTAGGTAGGGTAAGCAATCAAAGTGCAAATTACACAAAATCACAAGTGATTGATCCATAGTTGTGAAGTAATTAGCCCCACATCATTATTCTTATTATGCCACCCATCATAATGCATTATCTAATTTTTATGCACTGCAGTGTATGACCAAACAAACATGAACAAACGGTCAATGGAACACATGTTTCCCTGTTTTCTTCAATGATAGTCTCCTGTCCTTTGCGAAGGCTTTCCATAATATTAAGGAAAGTGGTTGTTGGAATGTCAGTCTATTCAGGCAAAGAACATTATATATATATATATATATATAAACATACACACACACACACACACACACACACACACACACAGATAGATAGATAGATAGATAGATAGATAGATAGATAGATAGATAGATAGATAGATAGATAGATAGATAGATAGATAGTTGTAATTTTTATTTCCAGACTTTTTTCTTCATCCTTATTCTTTAACTGAAATGGAGGAAATTTCCTCTGGGATCAATAAAGTATTCTGATTCTAATCTAATTCTGTGTTCCAGTTAACTCCAATAGTGTTTAGTGGAGCTGAGATCAGGGCTCTGTGCACTCTACGCAAATTCTTCCACCCCAAATTTGGCAAACCGTATCTTTATAGAGCCTACTTGTGCTGCAGAGTAATTGGCATTTTAGAATAGATTTGAGTTCCTTAATTCCACTGAAGGAGAATCTTAAACCTACAGAAAACCTTGGCCATATGGTTTACTTTGATTGTTGCACTATCT
This sequence comes from Neosilurus hyrtlii, assembly GCA_028564935.1. Classification (NCBI taxonomy): domain Eukaryota; kingdom Metazoa; phylum Chordata; class Actinopteri; order Siluriformes; family Plotosidae; genus Neosilurus; species Neosilurus hyrtlii. Next base: position 29,598,983 of record JAOUQZ010000035.1, read on the forward strand.
ATAGATTTAAGTTTTAAAAGGTATCACTGTGAATAAATATTTTTTAGAGAAAATATGTTTAATTGTTTCTCTGTTTAAACTTTTATAACTTTCACAGTCTAAAGTTTAATGAAACAATTAAATTGAAATTACCCACCAGTGGTTCTGTTGCTTGTTATTTTATTTTTGTCTCTGCAATTATCAGTTTAAACATTTATAATTAAAGGTGATACATTCCCTTTGCTTTTTTAATCATTCAGAATCAATGAGGGCCATGAACATTCACATGATATACTATTATTACAAATGATCAGATTTCTCCCTTCATGCATCTCAAACATATATTGTGATCATCTTAAGCCTTCCTTCTACAGCAGCTTCAACAGAAAATTACCTGTGATCACTCTTTCCACATCACTGGTGATTTGTTAAAGCACATCTGCACATCACAGACATGATTTCCTTATGAAATGTTCCAAACAATTCTATTTGGTACTATAATGCATCTCTTAGCTAAGCACCACAGGAGGTCATTAAATAAATTTCCTGTTCTGCAACTGTTGCTCTTTCACTTGGTTTGGTGCGATCGAGCTGCAGTATGGATTGTTTTCCACTAACAGGCAGTGAAAATAGCTGGCTCATTATTTTTAATGGGTATTTCAAATCACTTCATTTCAGCAGCATGCTGTATTTGGCTGGCCAGCTGCACCGAGGGACTAAAGTGTGACTGTGTAAGTGTGTGTGGTGCTGTGGGAGTACTGCACTTTTTGTTGCCGGCGTTTTCATTATGCTTCAGGGCCTAATCGGGGAAGATTTTAATTTGTTTACTTTGATAAGTGACAGTGGCTCTTGATGTTCAAATAGAACTGAGGAAACAAGCTGGTTGAAATGTAATAGAGTTTGTGTCTGACCTTGGCCCTAGTGGCAATAGCAGACAAATTGTTATCATTTTTCAATTTAGATCAGACAGTTAGTTAGAGTTTTGTGTTTTTTCTCCTTTCGTTGTCCCTTGATTGCCAGATTCTCAGCTGCACTTGCACCTCTTAACAAATTATATTTTCCTGTGCATTTTCCATCAAGATGATTGTTAATTAAGTCTCCTCTATGTAGTTCCCATTGAGGGTTCTAATCAAATCATGCCAGCATTTTCTCATCCTATGTTGGTTAGTGATGAATAACCAGCATCTGTTTCACTCCCATGCTATGATGACATCCTATCACAGTCTGTTACACTGCCACATATTCACCCCAAACACACAATGTAGCTCATTGCAAACCCAAACCTGTCTCACATTAACTGATATGATACAAAATGATAATAAACTAGAGGTATACGGGGTTATATTGACCATCGAGGTGCTACAGAAATGCTTTTGAACCATAAACAGCTGCAGTTAATCTACATAAGAGCATTTTTTTTATTGCAGTAGAGGTGTTTTGTCTGATTTTTTAGTATATAATCCTTTTTGAGACAAAACATGAAGCTCTAGCTTCTCTGTCTTTTTTCACTCTCCATCTCTCTATACATTTTTTTTATTTTTCTCTCAGTTAACTATTATTCAGATCAAAGCAGCCTGATTCAATTCATTCATATATTTGCCAAACTATTTAATCCTTGTAGGGTAGTGACGAGGCTGGAACCTATCTCAGCCAACTCTGGGCGAACACCCTGATCAGCTCACCAGTCCATTACAGGGCCAACACACACACATCCATTCAAACTCACATCTAGAGGCAATTTGAAACACCCAATTAGCCGAATAAGCATGTCTTTGGATGGTGAGAGGAAACCAGAGTACCCGGAGGAAATCCACACAAGCACAGGTAGAAACAGGCAAACTCCACACAGAAATGCCCTCGCTGAGTCCAGAGTACAGGGCTCGAACACAGGACCTTCTTGCTGTAAGGCGGATATGCTAACCATTACGCCACCGATTTTCAGTTGATTTAACAGAATAACTGGTTCACAGTATTGCCAAAGCATCACAAAAAAGTATACAGTAAATAACTGTTTCTCTTTGTCGCTATTTTTCCTGTCTTCTTTTTTTCTCTCACTCATAAATAGATAGATAGATAGATAGATAGATAGATAGATAGATAGATAGATAGATAGATCATGTACCTTAATATTTCCCCTTAATCTTCTTCTTAATCTTCACACATTATCATACTTACCACCTGTTGTGTCTTCACCAGTTCCTTCCTTCCTACTTTAGCCCTATTCATCACACATTCATCTAACAATAAACCTCTTTAAATAACCAGAAGACTGACAGCTGCTCTTAAGCAACTTTTTGAGTGAGTAGCACTTTTAAAGCAGCATAATTCTACTTAATATAAGAGCTGGAAGCATGGGAAAGTGAATATAATGCTGTAAAATAATCTAAGATTCTAAGGGCTGAGAGTAATAACTGGACAAAAGAAAATGTGAGCAATTTAACAACCCCTCTGAAACTTTTACAGGAAATAATAACAGCCCTTGATATTTCATTCATTCCAGTATGCTTTTATTTCGTGACTTCCTCAGAATATCTAGTTCATGAATACTTTCAGAAATTTATATATTCAAAAAATTGTTTAAGAAACACTAATTTGAAACTTTTGCATTGAGTACATTAAAAGCACTGGCCAAATATAATCTCTATCAGAACTGACTGAGAATTAACAAGAAACTATAACTATATATTTTTCTCATAGCCAATTTAAAGACTGCTGTAAAAAAAAGATTCAATTACATCTTGTGAAAATTATTTCACAGAACCTGTTGGATTTAGTTTTCAACTGCAGTAAGAGCAAGCCGGGTTATAGAAGGGTTATACCTGAACATAAATCTCTTTGAATTATTTACTTTTGACAGGTCTGGTAGCGCAAATCTGAATAGGACAGTAACATACCTCCACTTTTCATAAACCCATTTGAGGAAGCTGTACGTACAAAGGTGAGTATGAGCAAAACACATTAAGAATTTTATTCACTCACTCATTCACTTAATCCTACCACTAGGGTCATAGGGAGGCTGAGCCTATCTAAACTGACATGGGGGAAAGGCAGGGCACACCCTGAACAGCTCACCAGACCGTTGCAGGGCAACATTCACACAACCATTCACACTCACATCCACACCTAGAGGCAATTTGTAACAGCCAATTATTGTACTGTGCACGTGTTTGGACTGTGAAAAAAAACCAGAGTACCTTAATGAAAACTGATTCAATTAAGAATTATGTAATGGGGGGGAGACAAACACAACACATAATAACAAAACTGAAACCACAACTGCAAAAGCAAAAAAATTGGGGGGGGGGGGGGGGGGGGGGGGGGGGGGGGTTGGCACACATGCACAGCAGCAAAATCTGCAAGAAATCAATATAAAGTTTACTGGGGTATTGGCTAAAACACACTCCAGTCTGAGAGATTGCATAAAATCCATCCTCCAAAGAGAGCTGGAGGATGTTTACAGTAAGAGGAAATATGAGTCTCATTGAATCTACTGATGGGTGGCATGGTAGCTTAGTGGTGTGTAGTAGTAGTGTGTCCGCCTCAAAGCAAGAAGGTCCTGGGTTCATGTCCTGGGTTCAGCAAGGGTGTTTCTGTGAGGAGTTTGCATGTTCTCTCTGCATGTGCTTATGTGGGTTTCCACCGGGTACTCCTGTTTCCAACCACAGCCAGTTTGATAATATGCCGAATTCAAATTCAAATTCAAATTTTATTTGTCACATACAAATTATACACAGTACAATATGTAGTGAAATGCTTAGTACAACTGTCCAAAATGTAGAGAATAAACTATCAAAGCAACAAGAAGAAAAAAAGTAAAGTGTCTGTGTGCAAAAAGTGACAGTGTCTGTAAGTTTGTAAAGTGGCAAAGTGTCTCTGTGCAACAATCGTGTGGATGTTTATGTGTAGGGGAAAGTCTACAGTGTCCAGGTACCAGTGTTCTGGTTGAGGGCCCGAACAGCCTGTGGGAAGAAGCTTCTCCTCATTCGCTCAGTGTTTGCTTTCAAGGAACGGAAACATTTCCCTGACCGCAATAGAGAGAAGAGTCCATTGTTGGGATGGCTGAGGTCCTTCACCATCTTCCTGGCCTTGGTGCAGCACCATTTGCTGTATATAGTGTCCAGGTCAGGAAGCTCGATACAGATGGTACGCCCTGCCGATCGCACTACCCTCTGGAGAGCTTGTCTGTCCTGTTTGGTGCTGTTCCCAAACCAGGCTGTGATACTTCCCGTCAGGATGCTCTCAATGGTGCTGGTGTAGAAAGTCCTTAGCACCCTTGAGGGCAGTTTACAGTCCTTCAGGCGTCTGAGATGAAAGAGACGCTGCCAGGCCTTCTTCACAGTTGTGGGTGTATAATGAATACAGCAGGGGGCTCAGAACACAGCCCTGGGGGGCTCCAGTGCTGATGGTGAGT
>JAOUQZ010000035.1:29611817-29627787 GCA_028564935.1 Neosilurus hyrtlii
ACATGACATGACATGTTTATATATATATATATATATATATATATATATATATATATATATATATATATATAAAAGCTGTATTTATTCAGTGAATTATAGGAAGTGGTTCAAAATGCATCATTCAATCCATTCAATCCAAAAAATGGGAGGTAGAAGATAGGCGTTATCTCTTCTTTTGTGTAATGTTTCTTTTCCAAAGGCAAAAAAAAAGATGACAGAGTGAGTAATCATTGTATTCAATCAAATAGTGACTGTATTTCACACAGGTCCTCTCAACCATTGTTAATGATGTGTTATGGATGTGTAGGAGAAGCAGGCTGAGAGAAGATCAATCTAGCTGCCATTTCACCCTGTGTAAACATCTGGCATGACTTTCACTTACAGTCTGCATTAATCCACAGTCTGGGGTAAAAATACAATAAAAAATCACTGTTGTGAAGAGCAAGTAATCTGATGTGTGAATGGCAAAAAATCAATCCTTATATAGTATATGTCTATTTATATACATATCTATATACAGTATAAGGCTATCTTTCAAAGATAAGGCATAGGGGGGCTTAACCCTGTTCTAGACATCACACATGCACTCACACACACAAACTATATTGAAAAAAATGTAAATTAATCAGCATGGATCACATGCACATTCTTTTAATATGTCATTAATGGTACTCAACTCTACACTCAGGCTCTGGGTGTTGTTCATAAATTATGTACTACTCATTGTTATGGTATTTCTCATAAATTCTTAAGTACATTAGAAATCCATGCAGCCATTATATGCTTAAGGCTCTAGCAGCTTTGCAAACTAGCAAACAGAGTTGGAGTATGTACTCAAGAACTCAATTTCCTGGTTCAGAGCATGTCTTTAATTAATTACTTATGGTTTTAAAAATAGACCAGAGTACATTGAGGACTAGAGAACATTGGCTGGAGTTTTTGGAAACTTAAAAAAAGAAAAAAGAAAAACTATTTAAGGCATGTTGGAAAATTCTGGAAAATAACACTACTTATAAAAGTATTGACTTTGAAATATATTTTTGTTGAAAACAAATTGACCCAAGGTGAAGGGTGACTGGGTACTGAGGGTCAACAGAACCGAGGATGTATTTGCAGATAAAACAATTTATTTTTAAATCCAACACCCAAATCCAAAGGGTGAGGCGATCTCAGTGTCAGGCATGCAATGGTCAAGGTAAAGCACCAACCAGGGGATTCAGAGGCACATCAAAGTCAAAAACTTTAAACAGGCAGAAATCCAAAAACCAGGGAGTTGAACACACAAACAGGCTTGGAATAAACAGTCTAGGAAACTAAATAATATGAGGCACTGAACAAACACAGAGAGCTTAAATAGCATGAACACTAATTAAATATAAATAGCAGAACTCAGTAGTGAGGGGAAGTGGGTGATTTTTTATTTTAAATCGGTGATGGTTCATTGTTCTAGGGCAGTCAAATATTGTCATTTTCATGTCACTGGCTGTGCCAAGCCCAGGTGTCTCTGACTGCACACTTATTCAGAAACTCACTCTCTCATTTGCCGGTCAAGAAGAGGCTGGTACCTATCCCATCCGACACTGGGTGAAGGCGGGGTATACCTTGAACAGCTCACCAACCATCACAGTGCCAACACACATACATCCATTCACGCTCAGACTTACACCTATGGTCAATTTGGAGCACCCATTTAGTACCCATTTAACATGCATGTTTTTGGACTGTGGAAGGAAACCTGAGTACCCGGAGGAAACCCAAGCAAGCATGGAACATGCAAACTCCAAACAGAAATCTTCATGCTGTGGGGCACACCGCTAAGCACTTCGCCACAGTGACCTGATAAACTCTACAAAACGTTTGTTAGATGTTTTATTGTATGATCTGTCATTATTTTTTATTTAGTAGTTATTAGCTTATCAAGAACATCATTATTATCAATAGTCAATGTAGAAGTAGAATGGAGCCATTTGATGCTTGACGCAACATAGTACACAGGAAAAAGTCATAATAGTGTTGATATTACCATAACATTAGTCCAAAGTTTTAAATAAAACCAGTGAAAATTATTTATACATAAAAATACATATGCAAATAATTATTATGGTTATGGTTATAGCTGCTTACACCAAAATATAGAGGTTATATAATCTCTATCACTAGGAAATAGCTAGTAAGAATATTTTTATTAAAGGTTCAGCATGCTCTGCTCGATCCTGAGCTCAGGTTACTGTTTTGTATGAAGGCACCTGTAACCTCTGGTTTATGGAATTGTTGGATTGGATCTGCTATATAGCTCATCAATGTGAATGTGTTTGTGCATGATGTCCTGTGATGAAGTGTGACCCTATTTAAAGTGTATTCCTGCCTCACATCATGTGTTCTATAACGGGCACTGGATCTACCACACACCTGACCTGGATACATTAGTTATATTTGAATAAAAACCCTGTTCTACTATCTTATATTTTTCTTCCCGTTAACCACTTAAATTTCCATGAACCATCAGCAGGTCCTGACATACATTTCTAACTCTCTTAACTACACACCTTTTCAATGTTTCACTGTACTTGCTGAATAATTCATGCTGGGCAATGTATAATATGCTTGAAGATGAATAACTGAATAATAAATGTATTGTTTATATGGCTAATAGAACATTTTGTATTCTTCCACGGGCACTGAGGCAAAGTAAAATTGAAATCAAAACACTGAGACGTGTTCCTTGACCCTATAACTGGCCTCACCACAGTACGTATGATAAACTATATATGCTAAGTGATTTCTGCATAAAAAAAATGCAATAGACTACATTATATGTTCAAACGTTTGTGTACATTTGAACATCACACCCAGATGTTTTTTGATAATTTATACACCCTTAGCTCGACACAGGCAAGAAAGCTTGTTACATTATGGATGCACCATGAATCTAAATATCAAACACAAGTAATGAGTATATGATAGAAGTAGTTTCCACTTCAGACACTTTTTTTTTTTTTGCAGATATCAAAAATGAATTTCTTTCATGTTGGTTTGTCAGCAGTAGCCTGAAGTGCATCTACACTCTTCAGGTTGCCTTTCATGGTGTTTTTGTATCTTAAGAAAGGGCAGTGATAGCTCAGTGGTTAAGCATCTGGCTTACTAATTTGGGGGTTCAAGGCCCAGTACAACCATGCTGCCACCCTCAGTTGTATTAAAGTGTTAAATGTAAGTCATTCTGGATAATGGTGTCTGCCAAATGCCATAAATGTAAACGCATCCAACCTTCCTAGTACCATCTGCAAGCTTGCCATTTTGCCTGATTGTTCATTTGGCATTCGAGCAACGTATCCCAATCAGAATAGGCTGAGTTTTTGTTGTTGTTGTTGTTTTTGTGAGAATTACCTTAATGTCTGTGGCATTAACATGCTCTAAAATGTCATCACTGGTCACAAAGTGGTCTCGGTTGATCTTTAGCGGTACAGAATCCAAATCTCACTTCCATACATTATCAGGAGATGACACACTGAGTGTAAACTTTGACCTTGGTTTCTGTTAAGAGGTCTCTACAGAGAAAGACCCAATCTTTGGGAATTCCCATTGAGCACAAGGCTACTTGAACGTGGGCCATTATTTCAGCGTCTAGTTTGCGTCTAGTGATGTCACAGCCAAGATATTTGAAGTGATCTGATATTTTGTTTATTTTCTGTCACTCTACTGTATGAGCAAGTCAACTTGCTTACCAACTCCAATTTTTTCTTCTTATGCAGTGGTTCAGTATTGATCCGTGGGACTATCCTCTTAGAAAGACTACTTTTAATGTCATATTAACCTTCTCTGGCAGTCTAGACTCTGAAGCATTTTTAAAATAACTAGCTACAAATTCAAGCAGAATTTTTGCATGTTAACCCTATAATCATCTTGTCATTTAAAATAATTTCACTGCTTAGTTATATATAGACTGTACTGTATGTCATTCATGAGCAATTATACTCATACTTGCTTTCCTTTAGGACTGAAAGGTTGTGAACAGGTCAGCTTGAAGTTTTGGATTTTCCAGTGGGGCTCTGGAGGGCATCTAGATAATGGCACCTCTTGAGGAATGTCCTCATTTATTGAACTGCTCTGGTTTTAGAAAAACCAGAAAGAAACATTTTTTCTAAGTGAGACTGTATGTCTGTGTGTGTGTGTTTGTGTGTGTGTGTGTGTGTGTGTGTGTGTGTGTGTGTGTGTGTGTGTGTATACATATGTGTTTGTCTGTGTGCATATGTCCATTTGGCCTTCAGAAAATTTGCACTAGCAGTATCTGGCGCCATGGTGATAAACACACATTGCAGCAAGGGCTCTGGCTATCTTTAAAGACCAGACATAGCAAAAGAGACAACAAAGGAGAAAAAAATCATTCTCATTATCCCCTCCACTAAATTATTCACCCTGTTTACTCTCACTATCTCGTAGTCACACCATTCGACTGCAAACTGCCCTTTGGCCATAATCAAAAAAGCTAAAGACTTTGCCACACTTTCCGTCTCCAACTCTGCCTTTTGTCACTTTTTTCTTTTCTTCTTTTTGTTTTGCTTCCAGTGATCTTCATAGTGGAGGATATCCTTTGTCTCAGTATTACTGTGTGATTGTTTGTTCGAACTGGTGCGTAATGGTAGTGCGGGAGAAATTGTTGTAGGACTCTTTTAGTGCAGAGTGGGAGGACGCAGGCATGGTTTGCATGTTCTCTAATAGAGGCCAACTATCAGTTAAGTGCATGTCAACACCTCACATCAGTCAGACACAGGGATGAAAATAAGCCATGTGTTCAACAGTGCTCTCCTGTCACTTCTGGTGTGTGTAAGTTTATCTGTCTGTCTGTTTGAACATGCCTCTGTTGATTGTTTCTTGTTCATGTTTTTATTCTCATTAATGATAATCACTAGATGATTGGATTATACTGGGTATCCTTTATTACCCAGCTGTTAGTTTGTTCATTTGATATTTGGGAAATCATTTCATGAAGCAAGTGTTGGCATGGGGGTGTAGTGGTTAGCACATCTGCCTCACAGCAAGAAGGTCCTGGGTTTGAGTCCCAGGCTCGGGTGTTTCTATGAGAAGTTTGCATGTTCTTCCTCTGTTTGCGTGGGTTTTCTCCAGGTACGCCGTTTTTCTCCCACAGTCCAAATACATGCAGATTAGGCTAATTGGCTGTTCAAAATTGCCTCTAGGTGTGGATGTGTGTGTTGGCCTGCAATAGTCTGGCAAGCTGTTCAGGATGTACCCTGCCTTCACCTAGTGTTGCCTGGGATAGGCACCAGCTTTCCTGCCCCATAATAGAATCAGGCTGTTCGGCAATTGAGTGAGTTAATGAGAGTCATGAAGTGGACAGGCAGATGCACGTGCAGGTTTTTTGAATTTAGTAAAAACTGTGGTAGGAGATGAACAATAGTGTGAAATGTGTTGCCATGAGCACAAGATAAATAGTGGAGCTAGCTTACAGCATTTCTGCTGATGATATAAACTCGATGCTCAGGCATCTGATTAGAATGCCTCTTGAACACCTCCCTGATGTGGGGTTTCGGGCATGTCCAACCGGAAAAAGAGACCCCAGGGTGGGGTTGACCCAGAACACGCTGGAGGGACTATGTCTCTCAGCCTATTTGAGAATGCCTCTGTGTCCCCCGGAAGAGCTGAAGGAAGTGGCTGGCGAGAGGGATGTCTGGACCTCACTGCTTAGGCTGCTGCCCCCGCAACCCGACCTCGGATTAAGTGGAAGTAGATGAAGATTATAAAGATATAAACTCTTCTAATCAAATGATTTAGGAATACAACTACCATTACAGTTATAACCAGCTACCCTTCATGTTAAACTATAGGAAAGTTTCTGTTACATGGTTTGCATTTTTATCTCATTTCACCCAAATGAGGATGGGTTTCCCCTTCGAGTCTGGTTCCTTTTAAGGTTTCTTCCTTGTGTTGACTGAGGGAGTTTTTCCTTGACACTGTCACCACGGACTTGCTCAGTGGAAATGTGTAGGGGTGTAAAAAAATTTTAATTCTTTATCAAATTGTGACAATGTGAATTGTAAAAGCACTATACAAATAAAACTGAATTGAATTGAAGTATTAAGGATAGAGTTAGGTATAGAGATAGTATATTAGATCAACAGTAAATGTAAAAAAAATTAACAAAAGAAAAAAATTAGGTTAAGTAATTTGCAAAACAAGTATAATATCAGTAGTGGTGCTGTTTTGCTGAATATTGGTCATTAGTAAGTACTTCCATCCTGTTTAGACTTGTGGTAGATCCAAAGCTTATCCTGGGAACACTGAGTGTAAAGTGGTGTGGGATCCCCTACCTCAAAAGAAATTCAAAACACAAAACATACTCAAGATTTGAGAGCTCGGCGTGAGTTCGGGTGATGAAAAATAAGGATGTCAAAGTGGAAGAAAAAAAACCTAGCAAACACTCCAGAATCAAAGCTCTAAACAATCAGAATAAATACTGATCACTGTCACTTATGAAAACAGAGCGAAGACACTTTGTGGTGTGTGTGTATGTTTGAAACAGGTTTATACAGAAATACATGGAGAAAATGTCCAGGGGTCTCCATGTACAAACGTTGTGCATGCACAAAAACACAGAGGTGATATGAACGTGAGAATGTTTGTTTCTTCACGGCAACTTTATCCCTAGCGTACACACATTTCTAATGGTTTTAGTCAGTTGCCGACACTTAGAGGTGATGCAGTGAAACTACTAACATTAAGGGTTTACGACTCTGCCACACCATCTGTTTAAAAATAAATAAATGACACCAAAGCCAAGGAACATATGCTGCAGCCTGTTCATTATAAATCAGGATGCCTATATGCTAGCTTATAGCACTGGATCTTTACACATAAAATTTTCATCTGATATGTTACTAGAGCGCTTTGTATAAAGACTATTACCAATGAATCAAAAGTGATTGGGTTTTCCAATCAAATGAAAATATATTAGCTCTCATTTTGACCTTGTACGTAATTAAAGTTTAGTGGACATGCTGCCAAAACCCGCATAAGAACAGTGTTGTTTGCAACATAGGTAACTCTCTGTTTAAATGACATCATCCTCTTGATGTCAAGGTTAATATTGGACCACTTTTTTCTTATTGATATCTTCGGCGCATAAGTGTGGCAACTCGAACTGGGCTGGGAAAGCTGGTAATATTGAGGTAGATAAAACCCCTCAACAATCAGACTACACCACCCTGAGAATTTCACCCAGGGACTATGTCTACCATTTACTGATAGACCAGACACACAGGTAAGTAACACTGTTCAGGCAAATAAGGCTTCAGTCCTCAAAACTATGTTTATTTCCCACAGCACAATATAACACACAATAACAATCTTTATAAAAGAAAGGGACCTGAAATCACTATCACCGATACATACACACACACGATATTTAAAAGAAACCCATGCTGGAGCTTATCAGGAGTGTAGATTGGCCAAGAAAGGTTGGGCATCCCCAAAAAGAAGTCACCAAAAGGGATACTCTAAAGCGGCACACACACTCAGTAGTGGAAACACAACTGAAGATGGGCAACAGTACATACACAAAAAGAAATGTAATGCCACCACCATGCAAGGCCCAACCAATACCTCCTTCAGCCCAGTGTCAGAAAATAAATAAATAAATAAATAAGCTTTAGGACAAAAATACACAACCACAACACATTATCACAATTAATACAAATTGGAGCATGGGCATGCCAGGTGTCACTAGTTATCTGCGGCTCTATAAGCCTCCTGCTAGGACAACAACAGTAACTGTTAGCACAAAAATAAAAACAAACAAAACAAACACAAAACAGAACACAGTTATGACGGTGACAAAAAAATAGCAATCAGCAGCTTTACTCACAATGGCCGCCTGCCAGTAAACAAAAAAATTATACAGAAAGACATAAATAAAAGAAAAAAAAACACTAAGGTGGAAAGTAAATACACATAAAATGACCATACCACATTCATACACATTAAAACATTCACATTAAAAAAGGACAAGCAAGACTAACCATCGGTTTGGCAAACATAAGCGCAGCAGTTACCATCACCCTGCCAGTCCCAAGCAACCATGGCAAAACAGCAGCGTTCCCGCTCAAAGCAGCTGTGATGGGAAGCAATGTGCAACACCCCAGCCTAGTCTCAATCCAGCAGAATTTAACAGGCCCAGGATCAGCAAGGTAGCGACACAACAACCATAAACATCCGGGATATGAGAATGCAGCGACCAGGCAGCAGTAACTAACTGCGTCTCCTGTCGCAGTCAACAAACCAGAAACCGGAAGTTGACGATTACAGCAACCTCCCCGGGACAACAACCAGTTAATACTTTAATAGAGCATGCACCTACGGCATTATTGGATGCCAGCCCATTGACATTGAATTAGCAGGAAACACAAACCTCATCCTGCTACACAAGTATATCTACAACCAAAGAATTTTCTTCTCCTCCTTAGCAATTATGGATTGATAAAACAGTACCGTTATCACATAACATAAAATCTACACAATATTCAAAAGACACAAACATGTTTAAGCTTGGGTTGATGGATACAAATGTATTTGGCTCATGCTATCCAGTATGCTCTCTGACCATCCAATCAAAGAACAAGAAGTTTAGCATTATTGTTAGCTTGCTAGCTGGCCCATGGTCTCGCCAAATCAGAAACTGATTGGTTGAAGCATCCGTGAAGCAAAAGAATTATCACCATTTATTTTAAATTACAAGCACGTGCAATTTTGATTTTGAAGGCCTCAGGGTAGATTTCATTGCGCTTTGCAACACAAGGCTGCAATCTGATTGGCTCTAACATAAAAACACTGTATTAGAAGCAGCACAACCAAGATGAGAACTGTGAAATGAAGAGAATAGACTATGGGGAACTATTCACTGCGCATTGTATTAATGGGGGAAAAGTGAATATATAAATATGATTGTGACTGTGGCAGTGTTTTGGCCAGCAGAAAAGGCTGACCCTCACTGCCCACCACTGGTACAATAGATGTGTATGCTAAAGAATGTAAAGCAGACATTACATCACTTTTCACAAGTAAAAATGGCAAACAGCAAGCAGAAAGAATATTGGATTTTGAAAAGTAATATTTCAAGGATATTCCACAGCCTGGTTTGTGCAGTTAGTGTTTATTTAACGCTTGTAATAGCAGATATGCAAACATTAATTTTAATAATGTTTGGTTAGGCTATTTCCTTCAGTCCCTGTGTGTAAATGCATATGGTTTGTGTGCACACACTGTGCTAGCTGATATTATTATCTGTACAGTAAAATGCAGTGAAAAGCTTTGCTACACGGCATTGCATTGAGACATTCAGCCAATTGATTATTAATGTTAAAGTTTGATGCGGAAAAAAATACCAGTATACCCTGCGATGGTCTGGCGCGCTATCCAGAGTGCACTCTGCCCTCGCCCATAGTTGGCTGAGATGGGCGCCGACCTCCCTTGACCCTAATTAAGATTAAACGGTTCAGAAAATGAATGAATGACAAATACTAATAGGTTGCATGCACACAAGCCATATATTTGTAATTCTCTACTATCAAAAAAAACAAAACATTACATCATACTTTTACATTTACTTGGTGCCCCCATACTTTGAACATCCTCCTACACAATCAGCAAGCATAAACTACACCAGACTACCTCATTCACAATGTAACCCTCAGTCCAGTGTTACTGAAAGAGACCAGTTTAATTTCCAATATCACTAGTCAGTAATCAGGTGATGAGGTTGTGGGTGCTGGCCCTGGGAGCTGTGTTCATTATTTTAGTTTGCAAGTGAATAAAATCAGCTGGATATGTGAACAGGGCAGCTCTGGAATGCTGCTCTCAGATTTTACAAAGAAAACTGAAGTACAAGTCATGGTTTGGTGAGCAAATGTAGATCTACATATACCCAAACAAACCAGATACCACAGATCCAGCGCATCTGATTTCAGTGATGGAGCAGGTCATGGTCCATATGTCTGGGCCACTGCCTAATGATTCTCATGTCATGTCTGGAAGTAAGCCACTGAAAGCTCCAGCTAATCCACAGTTAATTAAGTTTGAAAGGAGCTTGACGCTACCTATTTCTGAAAAAGTGTAATCCAGTCATTCGTACGCTCCTCTGAAAGCCTGTAATAGAGGGTTGTGTCTTTCTGTTATATCCTTCCATCCAACCCTTCCTTTATGATTAATGTTCAAATTTTGTTCAACAGGGGTTTTTTTTATTATTCTTCTGACAAGCTTTAAGAAGATTATCCTAAGGTTCATATTACACCAGTCTGATGTATTTTCATAGAAGAGGCTGTAACAGTTCAGGGGTCTGGAAGACTGAATGAAGTGCTGTGGACAGGCCAGTTGTGTCACTTTTGTTTATTTACTGGCACTTTGACCTTGAACCAAAATCTGCACTTTTTCACTCAGTGCTGAATAGTACACTCTGCTTGTGTGCTCTTTCTCTATCTCTCTCTCTCTCTCTCTTCCTATCTCGCAGAGCGATTTATATTTACCTCATTCACTTGGGGATTAAAATGAGAACGAACTCTAATGGACATGGAGAGGAGGTGCAACAAAGATCTTGTACTTGGTAAAGCCAATTCTGAACAAACATATTACTAATAAGACATTTGACTCTTATTTATGAAACATTGTAGAAGTGAGGATGGAATTGGGCACCTACTGCAAGTGGAGAAGAGTCAGGTCATAGACAAAAACACAAGACTGGCGCTACTCGGTATATCGCGTGTATTCCGTACTTATTCCGAACTTGTATTCCGAGCTGAAGTTGCCACCATCTTAATAGAGACTGGTTACATTTGATAACTAGGCTTTATACATGTAAACAGCTGAGAAATGTTGCTTTGTTTTGCGTTCATATTGTTATATATGCTGGTAAAATACCTTGATACAAGTAAAATAAACAAATATTTGGACTCAATTTTTTTTAAATGTCCTTGGTAATAAGGCAGGCAGCAAAGACACATCATGCAAAGGTCTTGTCCGGTCTTGTGTTTAAGTCAGGTAATAAATGCCATGATTTAATAAATGCACCTGTAGTTAATTATTGGCTCAATATATGTGTTCCCAATGTGGGTTTAAGGACAGAACTGGAATCAATATTGCTGTGTGTGGTTTTGGTGCATTTAAAATGTAATAGTAAGAATTAAAAGGCTCTGAAAAGAGTCCACTTTTTAATTTTTATTTTTATTTTTTACAAAAAACAGTTAAACAGTGAATAGTCCATCTATCTCTGAGTCCTCAGTGTGTGTAGATCATATCTATATTGCATTGTTTGGTCTGGGACCACATTTGTATGTCTGCATGACATTCAAACCAAGTTCAATATCTGAAGATCTGACGATGACATCACTAGGATGTAGATATGCAGTCAATATTTAAATATCTGGCTTGAAGGTTTTTGGACATGTGTGAATGTACACAGTGGGTGCAGGAAATTGATATGTAATTCGTTTGTTGCCAATTTAATTTAAAATGTGTCCAATTCATACAGCATGCATGCTGTTATTGTGTACAATGCTGTGTAGTTGAACAAGCTGAAAGTCGTTGATGAACCTTAAGATGATGTCATAAAAACTTCAGTGGTGGCTACCTGGCCGACATCTTTTCAACATGTCACAAGGGATTCAAAATATATATTTTGGATGTCTCATTGCTCAGTGGTTTGTTATAATCAACATTTCATTTTACTCAAGTGCTGTAGGATGTTCAGTTGCTGTGAAATGAAATAAGACCTGTGCCACAGTGGTGGCCTGGTGGTAAGGTGCTGGATTATGGATCCCAAGGTCAGGGGTTCAAGCCCCACTATCAACGGGTTCTCACTGCTGTCCTCCCAGTGCAGCTAACTGGGTTATCAGAGGCCGGCCATGTCTCTCACTGTCTATGGTGAGAGGCATGTAAAAGAGTGTAGTCGTAACTGCATAGTCGTCAGCATGTTTCTGCCCTGCGATGGCCTGGTAAGCTGTCCAGGGTGTACTCTGCCCTCGCCCAGAGTGGGCTGAGATGGGCGCCAGCCTCCCCGCAACCCTAATAAGGATTAAGTGGTTCAGAAAATGACATGTTCTCATTGTGTGGGTTGTAAGTACAGGCAGAGCACTCAGGAAAAATACTATTCATAAAGTGGATTATTTCTAAGTTAATATGACAGAGAGTTAATTTACACTCAGATAAGTTATAATTTATAACAGAGTGAAGGCCACCTTTAATAATCATAACAGCTACTCAAGTCAGGTGGCCAGCAAAGAACAAAAACATCATAAATTATCAGTGAAAACACAAATATGTTTACTGACTTACAGTTTTAAAGTGAACTGTGTTGTAGGTATAGCTGGACCAGATTCAGATTTCTTATACTATATGTTGTCTGAAAATTTCTTGCATTAGGGAATAGGGTTTTTTGGTACAAAAATGAAGTGCACTGTTGTCATGGTAGCATGTTTCAAAATCATTGTGTTCTGAACTGAAGGTCACTTGCACACTGCCATGTTAGTGTCAGTTATCGGCCTGTCTGATTATGTGCCCATTATGTTGCATCATATGCGAAGATAAGGCTACTGCAAGAAAGTCAGTACGTTTTATAGTCATGAGGCCAGACTGTGAAAAAGGGAGATGAATATTCAACAAAAGGGACTTACCAAGGGTGGTAAAGGGGTGTAGTCCTGAGCATGTTCACCTCTCAGCATGAAAGTCCTGGGTTTGAGTCCCGGGCTCAGCAAGGATGTTTCTGTGTGGAGTTTGTTTGTTCTCCCCATGCTTTTGTGGGTTTCCTCCAGATACTCTGGTTTCCTCGGACAGTCCGAAGACATTCACATTAGACTAAATGATTCTATCTTGGTATGGTTAAGCGGTTCAGCAAATGAGTGAATAAACAAGTGAGATTTAGCAGAGTGTTGGAGGGGAAGGGGTTTTAATGTATCTTAAAGTCTTTATAGTTTCACTACCTCACTGTGATTACTATGTGATGTAAATTATAGAGACAAATTATAGGCATGAACTAAATTAGAGGAAATGACAAAGCGTCTAATTTAATGAAGGAAGGCTCTTTAAGGAAACATTGAACCTTTTGTACACAAAATTTGACATAAAGTCTTGACACATCACATGTATGAGCTGTCAACATGAACCTCAGACCTTGGTTATCTTTTCCATCCTCAGAACTTTGCAGAAAATGTACAGCAGGGATTATTTTTCTCCCCCATGGTGAAAGCCTGACCTGTAATAAAAAGATCCAAAACAGTAGTAGACTTTATGGGCAAGGACTAATTTAATATTCCAGAAGGTTTATCATGACATCTTTATATTGAATGAATTCAAGAGTGGTTGAAAGAGATCAGCTGTAAAAAGAGGTCCAACAAAGAAATGATCATCTCCTTTTTATTTGCAGATTTCATGACCATACCTGTATTTTTCTTTTTTCTTTTTTTTTTATAAGTTTTCTTTTACTTTTCTCTGTAACTTGTCTGATCTCAACCTCACAGAACACCTTTGGGATGAACTTGAAATGCCAACTGCACCCCAGGTCTTCTTAACTGACGTCAGTGTCTTATCTCTAAAATACTCTTGCGGCTGAATCTTCATAGCCATGCTCCAAAATCTAATGGGAAGTCCTCCCAGAAGAGTTGCCTTTATTACAGCCAGGAGGGAACTAAATCTGGGATGGTACAAACTTTTGGCCATACAGTGTGCCTTACTGGCAAATGTCTAAAGATGTTTGAGATCTTGTTCATATTAGCTACACTAAAGTGGCCTTAGGTGTGAATGATTGTGTGTGTGCACTGTGCTCACGGGACTAACATCTCATCCATCGTGTATTCCTGCCTCGTGGCCAGTGTTCTCAGAATAGGATCCACCACAACTTGGAAAATCCTGCGGGTGCTCTGGTTTGCATCCACGCTTCATGCCCATGGTGAAAATGCATTTTCTTTTTTTGAATAATTGGACATCTCTGTGTTAGCCCTGTGATAGTTTGGAGACCCCATGTCTCACCTGAAGTCAGCTGGTATCATGGGTCCAGCTCAACTGTGGCTGTGATGAATGAGTAGTAAAGATGATGGATGGACAAAATATTCACACTGACTCAGATAATTTGCATTAAAATCCAGCATTGTGCCTATTTATGTAATGCTGCTGCATATTATTATTATTACATTGCACAGTTTTCCCATTTAACAGACAGATGGGATTAATTTATTGAAAAATGCACTAATCAAACTTAATTAACTCATATTGAATGGAGAACTTGTGGAAGTTTGCTCTTCCATTATTTATGTAAATGTATTTCTGTTGTTTCTCCCAAAAGAGTTAGTTATGATGAAAATCTGAATTAAATGCTGACTGTGATAATAATTATTATTGTCACCAAGGAGGTTATGTTTTCACTGGCGTGGGTATCAACATGACATTTAATTGGTCAAAAGAACAATCTAATTGGTGGAAAGGGGAAAAAACATCTCAGTGAAAACATCTGATTTGAATGAAAGTTGCTAGTTATATTTAAAATCAGGAGGAGGATAATCAAGCCTTATTCAGATTTAATCTAGAATGGCAGCTAATTTAATTAAACATGGTACATTTTTTGGAAGTGTGGTAGTACAGCAGGCCCAGTAGGTGGTGCTGTGTACTTGATTTTTATGGCTTTGCAGAGGTTTGCTCTCTGTGAGCACTCTTACTGCTTTTTGTATTATGCTGACAACATTTAATAAACAGATCATATCAAATATTATTTGAATGCATTAATTATCTTGTGTGCTTGCATGACCTTCGACCTCAGAGTGACCGAGAGCATGAAAGGATCTGCAATCATTAAGTAACCTGTTTTTGTTTCTCTGAGGACTAATATATCTATTAGTACTTCATTACAGAAGTAAAAAAAAAAAGTAAGAAGGCTTTGCTCTGTTAATCGACTTTGTAAAAGGTGGTCAATAAGGTAAAAGGGAGACAACGACAGCAAGAGGAGAACTCCTGGTGGTAATGAATGCTTGCAATGAAAAAGGTTCTCTGTACAAATGTTATTTCGGGTTCCAACCCATGCTGAGTTAATTAGGTCTCTGTAATGGACTAGAGTGAAAGAAATGATCCTGAGTGCTGAGGTTACCATGTTAATCTGGAGACATTCTGCTGACAATTATTGTCATATATTTCAATCTACCACTTGAAATCTCATCAGCCATTCATCTAATGTTCAGTAAATTGGCTAAAAATTATTGGAATTATTTCTTTTTCGAAAGTGGCCCTATTCAATAAGGATCTATTTAATCCTATAGAACTTCGACTGAATTGCTATAGCAAAGTACAATAAATCTTCAGTAAATGGCTCTAATGTAATGCCAAATTGCCTGTCTGATGCTCTGCATATGCTGCTATCATGGTTATTTTTCATACTTTATGTCTGAGAGGGCAGGAGGCCATTGGGTGGCTGATTTTCTTCACAGCTGTGGAGTCCAGTGGTTCTGAACTCCCCAGAGAACATTTTAAATATGTACTCATCTAAACTTCAGAACTTTAGGAACCTTGAGCCCAACATTTGCTTTGTGGTTGTGGGATTGAATCCCTGTTAGACTCCCACCATACTAAGACCCCTGGGCAAGGCCTTAACAACAAGTGTGCCTCTGTCAACCCAGCAATATAAATGGGTACTAGTAGAAAAAAAATATATGGGAAAATGGGGCGGTGCCTGTGGCATTGCTGATAAACATGTGAAAAAATAAGTTTTACACTTTTGGCATTAGAAGCTAACAGAAAAACCTGATTGGAAGGTTTGATACCTTAGCTGCCAGCATGAAAATAACTGGCAAATGATTTTTTCTGAAAATTTGTGCACATCATTCATTCATTTTCTGAACCGCTTAATAATAGGATCACGGGGAGGCTGGCGCCCATCTCAGCCGACTCTGGGCGAGGGCAGAGTACACCCTGGACAGCTCGCCAGGCCATC
>JAOUQZ010000035.1:29629161-29643617 GCA_028564935.1 Neosilurus hyrtlii
TGGTTCTTTTACATGCCTCTCACCATAGACAGTGAGAGACATGGCCAGCATTTAATAACCCAGTTAGCTGCACTGGGAGGGACAGCAGTGAGAACCCATTGTTAGTGGGGCTTTAACCCCTGACCTTGGGATCAGCAATCCAGCTCCCTACCACCGGGCCACCACTGCCCCACTTGTGCACATCATTTAAAAAATAAATAGTTTGCATGCTCATACTCTTTCTTTTACATTAGTTTGCCCATCAATAACCATAATAAAACTTTTAATGAGATGAAATTAAGAACATTCCAATGGGAATTGTCTCATGGGTTTGTAAACATAGTGTAATCTATAAATTTAGGCACTGCCTAAAGGCAGAGTTCCCCATAGATATTTCTAATGATAGGTGTCTGAGACTGATGATATAAGAGTAGTGTGGCTCCTTTAAGGGAAAAATAAACAATAAAGAATTCTGCCTTGCAGCTCCTGTATTCGGTCTGAAGCAATAGTAAGGAAGGTTAACACAGAGTTTTCTGTTTACGGCATTCACTAGCTAAATATATGAATTTGTGCGTTCGGCTCACTTATATGAGTCACCTCAATGAAACTTTGTGTGTTGTGCACTAACCATTGACAGGAACCGTTGTGTGTCAGTAATAGGGTAGACACTGACAGCTA
Organism: Neosilurus hyrtlii; assembly: GCA_028564935.1. Classification (NCBI taxonomy): domain Eukaryota; kingdom Metazoa; phylum Chordata; class Actinopteri; order Siluriformes; family Plotosidae; genus Neosilurus; species Neosilurus hyrtlii. The sequence goes on from JAOUQZ010000035.1 coordinate 29,629,819, forward strand.
CAGGACAACCATTGATGTCCTCTTCCATGCTTCCATTCCAACAGGCAGTGGGTTGAACCACAGGATGAGCTCTATTATATTGCATGATTTTTTTTTTTTTTTGCTAGATCAGAAAATTGAGCCTGTCAAACAGAAAGAACATCCTGAATGTGTAGTGTAGGAGTTGGTGTAGTTTTGAATGTCTGGCAGTTATTTTTTTCAGGTGTCCCTTCAAAAGGGTGGCAAAGTCTTCATCAGTCAGGGTGGAAGAAGCAGAATGCAGGTTAAGTAGTATAGAAAATATATAGTGGCCTTTGTGTGGATTTTATGCAGACATTTACAGCTTTTACTTGTACAGTGCAGACACCACATCAGATTAGAATTTGGACAGGAGAGTGCGGTAGGAGACCAGCTCTGTTTCGCAATACTTAATTCTCTTCAGTTGATGTTCTTTTTCACTTCAGATGAAAGCCTTTTTAAAATTAAGTAATGTCTATCACACATCAGAACAAACACAATATATTAATCCCAAAGAGGTTATCAACACACTACAATTTGCTGCTGTAGTTGATTTCAACATCCCTTGAGAAGGCTGGGGGAAAAAAACCTGTTACAGAAAGAAATCTAACCAAGCTTGTTTGCTTGCTGCTGGAGCCCGACCTTCACACTACACAAACATATACACTAACATAACATGTGGGAGGTGAATTACACCACAAGTGTATATTTGAGAATTTTTAAAAGCTTTTTCTTAAATCTCTTTTGTAGTGTTGGCTTGAGTAGTGAGAAGTGTGTGCTCTAAAGTGCCATTTAAAAAAAAAAGAAAGAAAAAAGGAAAGAGAATGACGAGATAAGCGTGTGTGGGAATAACACAACAAATGGTAATGCTCTTACACACAGCTCATCTCTGCTATGGACGACAGTGTGGATGAATCAATTCATATCTCCTTCAAAAGCTTCTAAGTGATCACACAGTTCTGCTCTCAGTGCAGTGCAAGTGAACACCAAGCACTGAAACCCTCAGTGTATTTGCTGCCTGTGGTGTAGATAAGAACCTGTGCAGGAAAGTCTTACTGTCTTGAACAGCATTACCAAAGCCTCAGGATAAAATTGATAAAGATTTGAAAGAGAATCATCCTAGTAAGGAGATCTATTTTTTTTATTACTTACTTACTTACTTTCCATACTCACTTACTTTCTTTATGATTTAGTATGTTTTATTTATACTGTTTCATATATCTGTTTCTATATAACTGAAAAACACATGCATGACATGGGGGAAAAGGAAATACATGTTGGTTAGTCAGTTTTCTGTTTCTGGTAATAAAGAAAAAATCTAACAAATATAAAATGTAATTATTTACTATTAAAAATGAATGAATGAATATATATATATCAAAAAAATTATATATATATATATATATATATATATATATATATATATATATATATATATAAAATTTCTATTGCACTTAGAAATGGAACTGCAATTTTGTAACTGCTCCAGTCTTTTTGTTAGTAAAGAGAAAAATATATATTTTATTTTTCTATACATTCAGTAGTTTTGTGTTCACAAGCAGAAAGGGGAATTTGTTTCTTTCTGGGGTTTTTTCTTTCTTTTATACTGTTGATAGCATAGCATATATTTTTTACTAGTAATAAAGAAAATATATTTTTTAAAGCTCAAACATCGAATGGTTTATGGTCATAAATTTAGTGTGGGCTTGTCATTTTGTCCCATGAGCATGTAAGTTATATGTTCAGTTGTATACAGTTTGTGCAATCACATATATTTATTGCTAACCAGCTATCACTATTCTCAAAAACTATGTCCTGCTAACTACTGTCCAAAAATCTTTTTTTAATTGAAGACTTGCTAAGTAAATAGGATGAGAAATGTACAATTTAGCAGGGTTAATGGCCTTCTATTGAGTTCAGTTATAGCCCCATCTAATGTTCATTCTGAGTTTTGAGTGCTATTGACCTTGGTGAGGCCATGTAGTCCAATATTGAAGATGTAAATCAAATAGTCATTATGGACGGTTTTCTTCTGCTAATTGGAATCAGATGTTTTATGGGCCATTCTTCCTGTAATGGACAGGAAGCTTGAGGCTGCCATTGGTATTTGTGGTCTAGACGCATTTACAGAGGCTCTTAAAGGAGAGAGACTGCAGTGCTGTTGCTGACAATATATTACAGCTATGCCTGTTCTCCAGCTTTGACCTTTAGGGCAAGTTTATCTGAATGATTTTCCTCCAGAATGAAAGTCCAGATTAACTATATTGGAGGTACAGGACACAATAAAGTGGAGATGATGAGTAAGCAGCTTAGGATTTTTTTTTTTTCCAGGAGGGAAGAAAACCATTAAAAATGGATTGTATCCCAGACAACTGTACACAGAGACTCAGTGCTTAAACATGCAAATAATCTGTGCAATAAATGAATGAATGAATTTATATACTTGAGCTTAATCTTAGCATCTCCATTATACTGAAATTGTGAATGTGAATCAACAGGGAAGGAAAACAGCACAATGACTAGTTTCACTGGAACAGGATTTATTTATCTATTTTTCTTTTTCGGAAGAAGAAGAAAGGTGAAAACAGCTCCTCTTTGTGGAAAAGGCTTTTCAGATATTTTGGGATGTAAGAGGCTTGCAGGTTTTGATACACAACGATCAGAGTCTCATTTCTTCATGTTTTCATATGTGCAAAATGATTCAGGACTTTTAAGGCAATGTGATATCAAAAGCTCTTCACAAAACAAAGGCATAAAGCAGTTTTCTACAGACAGCTCTCCTCTTCGTGCCTCCTGTAGGTGGTATTGTGGGTTTTTTCTTTTCTTTTTTTTCTTCCCGACACATTGCACTACAAACACCTTTTATATTAGAAGTTTTCAGTGTGCCTATGATTCAACAGATGAGTAAGACTTATATTTTGCATGTTTGGTCAGAACTTTGAAATGGAGGTGGTATGGAAATTTCACACATCCTGAATAAAGTTTGTGGAGAATATTTACATGGGTACTTTAGAAGGTCATAAGAAATAAAGCAAAGAAAAACACCACTTTTATTTTTCATCCTATTAATCATTTTGGAAATTCACTTGTAACGTTTCACTATATATCCATTTCAGTCATATGAGGTTTTTTTTTCCTTCAACCTTTCAGCTTCTCATCTTTAACCAATCACCAATCATGACACATCTAATGGTCTACTCCTTGCTTGGTGTCTAGTTAATTGCTATCTTAACGCCACACTAACCTTGAACGCTAGGGAAAGAACTAATTTAATCCACTTATTCCACCAGCCCACATGGTTTGAGTGTGTGCAGACTATATGTCATTTAAAAGGAGCAGAAGGTGGTCACGCCTTGAATGACATCTCCTTTTTCTCAAGCCAGATGGAGGAAGATGCAGATGAGTGCATTAGACATCTTTAAATGCTTTTAATTTATCTGGCAGGTCGGCGTAGCAATGCTGGCGTTTAAAGAAAGCCAGCGTGAAAGGGTTGGTAATGGAATCCTACATGAGTTTCTTTTTTTTTTTCTCTCAGAGAGAGAAGTGGGTACGGCCATGAAACAGGATTTCATATCCTGCCTCTGGAAATCATGAGCTTCATCTCCTGACACTAATAGTCTCACTTGCTCACTGATAAATGAATGTCTGTGCTATCTCAATTCCTTCCCGAATCTCTGCTTTACTGAGACTTAATGAGGACAAGCGGAAAGAATAGCCGACCTTTAGTCTTTTAATATTCAAATCCACCCAGGAACTGATTTGTTCTGTTTCAAAGGACAGTCCTTTCTCTCAGTAAGAAAGGTCAATGTCTAACAGACAGTTAACAGTAACCTAGCTGGCAGTTTATTTTGTAAATAACTGCTTCACCCTGTTTTCTTTAGCTCTTAAAAAATAAGGAGACAATTCAAAAAGATTCATTTAAATGATTGTGGATAATTGATGTGTGAAAGCAGTAGAGAAATCTGACTTTCACAAAAAATTCCGGCTTTAAAGTGTGATGGTTAAAAAGATGATTACCACTGTTACATAAGTGGCTCTCGAATGTCTTTCAGACAGGGATTATTTAGACTGTAAAAAATTCTACTGACCCCTTGGTACAAGTTTATTTTATGATCTACTCAAATATTAGACTCATTACTCATACCTACTGTAATATTCAGCCTATTTATTGGCGCCATGGGCTTTGATTCTTAAATTTTCTACCAAAAGTACACGTTAGTTCCAGGCTAATTTTTTACAGACCTACTTGTTTTTCATTTAAGGTTTTGATTACACTCATTTGATTTAAGTGACCAGTCAAAAAGAACTCAATAATAAATGCAACCTTGATAATAGTGGGATGTAATTTTCACTGATGTAATTAAATTGAAAAATAAATAAATAACTAAAAACTTACAGACTTAATGACTTACCTTTATGTACCAATGGGGGTCCGCAGTACTGAGAAGCACTTTAATTTATTCTGGAGCAGAAAAACAAACAATGCACTGTTATGGTGAACTTAATAAAGGCCCCTTATGGGTTTTTCGTTTGTTTGTTTTTCTTTAAGACAAGACATTTTAAAACCTAATGACACTTCAGGCCTTATCCAGGTTTCTGTAGCATGAAGCAACTAGGATGGGGTAATCCATTGCAGGAAACCTCCCCAGTATTTTTCTTACTGCTGAATGGACTGAGGCTGAGACCTTGCCCAGCATGTTGGGGGTCATATCCTCTCAATCATGAGCACAACACCACTGGCCGCACTACAGCTATGCCTTGAAATCAAACATGGGGATTTTAGAAATATAAATAATATTACTTATACATCCCTCTTAAAGAGTGAAAGAGAGTAAGAGAGAGAGAGAGAGAGAGAGAGAGAGAGAGAGAGAGAGAGACAGAGAAACTCAAAATGTGTCAGAAAGTGCAAATTGTGATTGCTCTGGTGCAAAAATAAAATAAAATAAAATAAAGCAAAGCATAGTAAAGTAAAATAGAACAAAATAAAATATAATAAATAAAGTATGATTGTGGTTGAAGTCCATGGTCATGAAGTGTTTGGTGAGAAGAGCTGCTGTAGTGAAAAAATGTGAAAAAGTGCATTGAAATTCATGAAAAAGAAGAAGAGATGAAAAAGTAAAAAAGACACATGTGGGTCAAGACAGTGGTCGTATATTAATAATATGGGAATTTAAAGATGTATGTGTGTGTGTTGAGGGGGGGTAAATAAATAATGTGGGGACATGAAACATTTACGGTGAAAATAAATTATTCCTGTAAAAAGTATATTGTGGAAATAAAAACATATGCACCATATATGGAAAAATTAAGTTGTGAAAATTAATTTGTTGTGTAGGGGAGTGGTCAGGAAATAATGCACTGCATGTGTAAAAAAACACTAAAGTATTTAAAGCCCATATGTAAGATTTATATGAAAGTTATGTAATTTTTGAGTTTCATTCTAAAATATAAAGAAAAAAATTTTTTTAATAAAGACATTGTTGTTAATATGACATATTTTTGTCTAGTCCTTCACTCTGATTTTCTTATTTGTGACCTTCTTTAGAGAACTGCTTGTGTGTGGCCGAAGACTTCTGCACTTTGGGAATCATTGCACTAATTGGCCCAGAGCACGGTGCTTAATCCCCGTCTAACTCATTAGGCACAGAAACAAACAGGCCTGCTCTCAGAACGCTTGTAATGAAGACAGATCTGTGACACCAGGCCCTGCGAGGCACGCGTATGATCCAGCACATGTCTGTCAAAACAAATCCTTTTGTCCTTCTTTTATCGCTCTTTCAATTCATTGTCTCCCACTCAGAGAAAAGCAGAGAGTGATTGTTGTGACTACAGCTCTATAACAGCCCTAGTCCCTCTTGATGATATGTTGAGGAATGTATTCCTCTCATCAGAGTATCCCGGATGAGTAATTTAATGATAAAACACATCCTCTGTCATGTGTCTGGCATCTGCACATGATAATCCTAAGCATTAATCAAAGTGTAGAGAACTTGATTTCAGTAAAAGTATGTGTATTTGAGGGGAAAGTCGAAAAATATCTAGAGTTAAACATCCTCCAAGTTTTCAAGAGTGAAAGTAAGCCTTTGTAACTGGTTAAAAAAAATTGACCACATGCCTGTTCATTGTTCATCATGCCTGACAATACACGAATAGCCAGTTCGCTAAGCAATCAGATAAGGAAAACATTTTGCTAACTCAGACAAACCGCAACCGTGACTTGCAGCTTAGCTAATGTTTTAGAATAGTTTTTTATTGTCCACGTCTCGTATTGGTTAGCACGTCCGCCTCACAGAAAGATCCTAGGTTCAAGTCCCAGGCTCAGGAGTTTCTGTGTGGAGTTCTCCCCTTGCATGGGTTTCCTCCATTTAGTCTGGTTTCCTCCCACAGTCCAAAGACATGCACATTAGGCTAATTGGCTGTTCCAAACTCTAGCTGTGAGTGTGAACATGTGTATGTGTTGCCCTGTGATGGTCTGTCGAGCTGTTTAGAGTGTAGCCCCTCTTTGCCCAGTGTTGTCTGACATAGGCTCCAGCCTTCCTGCGGCCCTTATAGAAGGATTAAGTGGTTTGGCAAATGAATGAGTGTCCACCCAGCTATACAAAGCTTTATAGATAACAAACTTCATAATTTCATGAATGCCACCTCTGATCTATAATGAATGTATAATGGAAGGACAAAATCCCAAACCAAACAGTCCTAGAGAGAGCTGGTTTGCCAAATATGGAAGATCCTTTCATCCATAAAAATCTGTGTTGGACTGGCCATGTTCTCTGCTTGCCATCTGACAGATTCCCCAAGCCGATTCTTTATTTGCATCCACCACACAGGGACAGAAACTGGGGCTGTCCAAGCCTTCATTTCAGGAAATATAAAAACAAACCTTTAAAAACACAGAAACAGACCAAAAAGCTTGGGCAACTCTTGCAGCAGATCATTGGTTTAATGACACTTTTGGAATGACCCTCATTATTAGCAGTGGACTGTATTTAAGACAGACAACAAACAGATAACAAAACCTAACTAGCTTATTTAGTTATTTTACAAAATGTAATAAGCTAGTTAATTTATTTATCTAATTTACAAAATCTAAATAGTAAAGTAATCAAAGCCATTGTTGATGCTCGGTGTAGAGTTTTAAACTTATTCAAAATGTTTTCCAACTTGTAGGTAATTTTTAATGTAAGGTCCATTTTCAAGATCTGTTGTGTGATGCCCTATGATGTTCTATGACTGTGTTATCAAAGATTTCCAAATTTCATACACCTTTTCGGTTATCTGATGCATTCAGAATCATATGGTTTTCTTACAATCACCCTATGATTGAACTACGGTAGATTTTTTAATTTTTTTAATTGTTACAGTTGTATGACTTTTCATAGAATGATCATTCTATGAAAAGTCATGATCATAGAATTTGACCTACAGACCTGAACTATTGTTGTATTGACTACACAGCAACTACGCAGCTTTCAAATCCACCTTTCCTAAATCTACATCAGTCAGTAGCTCAATTCATCGACAAAAAAACAGAAATCACAGATTCTTTGTGAAAGGGGCTCAACTAGCTTAATTGGAAAACTAGTTAATTAACTAGGCCTAAATTGACCTTCGCTGAGCATTAGTTCCAAACCTTAGCCCCAACAGCCCCAGACATGACTGGGAGATGAGCATTTACCTGGTAGTCTAACCTAACTAAGTTAGCTGAAGTGGGGAGACAGCAGTGACATCCCATTGAGAGTGGGGCTTGAACCCCCAACCTTGGGATCAGTAATCCAGTACCCTACCACCAGGCCATCACTGCCCTTATTATTATTATTATTATTATTGATAATATTACTTTTGGATTACAGTAAATAAATTGTTTACGGCAGCTAGCTCTGCTGTAAACACCAGGAGAAAAAGAGTTGTCTGATTTTCGAAGAGGCCGCATTGTGGGTCAATCTGAAGGCGGACTTAACCAGCATCAGATTGCATAAAACCTTGGAATTACTCTTGCAATGGTCAACAGAGTGATTGTACACTTCACCAGCAAAGGTAAGAAATCAAAAGCATCCTGCTCAGGTCGACCTGGGCCTCTGACAGGTGTCTTCATACTGTCCAGTGGACTGTTGAAAACAATCCCAGTTGTAAGGCAAATTATGTTGCAGAGAAACTCCAAGTGAGTTGAAGTATTGCAGTGAGGAATCTCCACCAACTTGCCTACTGTGTGTGTGTGTGTGTGTGTGTGTGTGTGTGTGTGTGTGTGTGTGTGTGTGTGTGTGTGTTTAGCTTCTCCAGTGCTTTTTTTCCATTCAGCGAGTCCTACTGGTTGAGAAACTGACAGTGATGCAGGTGGATGCCCACCATGTCCTGGACTGTCAACTACCTGACTGGCAGACCACAGTATGTGGGTGTGCAGCACTGTGTGTCTAACAGAGTGATCAGCAACACCGAGGCTCTGCAGGAGGCAATCCTGTCTCTCTTTCTCTTTACCCTGTACAGCAAAGATTTCAAAAACCACACAGAGTCTTGTCAGCTTTTTGATGATGTTTTCTGATGACTTCATTATACAGCATGGTGAGGAGGCTGAGAACAAGACTGTGATGAGAAACTTTGTCACATAGTGTGAACATAACCATACACAGCTCAATGCAGCAAAAAGAAAGAAGCTGGTTGTGGATTTGAAAAGGCAGAGGCACCAGTGACCCCTGTTCCCATCCAGGGGTCAATGTAGACATTGGGAAGGACTACACATGACAGATAGTGTACACTGATTTAAAAAAAAAAATAAAAATAAAAATAAACTAGACCAAGTAATTGAAGCCCTCAATCAGAAGGACCAAAGAAGTCTCTTTCTGAGAATATATGCCATGTGTGTTCTGACACCTTTATCATAGTCAACATTAACAGATTAAGCAGTTTGTCTTAGAGTAGTTCTTCTGTGGGATGTGACCAGACATACTAGCCTTCATTTGTTGTCCTTTATTGGTAAGTACTTACCACTGCATAGCTGGAACACCCAACAAGACCAGACATTTTGAAGATGATTGGAGTCATTTGGCCATTACAGTGTCACTCCCAGTCTTTACTGGATTTATTTCACCATTTGAAGAACCGTTTTATTGTAATAGGGTAGCAAGGAGGCTGGACACTAGTTCAGCTGTCTTTGGTTGAAGGCTGGGTTCATCCTGAACAGTTTCTTACTACATCACAGGGTACAATGCACACACAACCATTTATACTCACATTCACACCCAGGAACTATTTGTAACAGCCAATTAACCTAATGTCTATGATTCTGGACTGTGGGAGAAAAAGGGTAGTGTCTGAAGCAAACCCACGCAAACATGGGGAGAACACGATAACTCCAGAGAGAAACGCCCTTTCTGAGCCCAGGAGTCAAACCCTTCTTGCAGTAAGGTGGATATGCTAACCATTATGCAACTGTTCCACCCATTCTGATTATCATTCAAATTATAACTAGCAAGCTAATTTATCCAGTTAATTTACAAACTTGAACTTGCCATTTAAACAAATGTAATATACTACTTCTTTATATTTGATAGTAAATTTTAAAAAATGAAATCTTAATTTTATATGGATGATACTAAGTGATAAGTGGATGATAAATAAGTAAGAGTGCTAAAGACAACAACAAAAGGGAAAAAACTCATGTTATACTAAGAGGCATTAAAAACGCAACATTGAAATAATTCCATAATTTTATTATTATATTTAACCAAATCAGTTAAATAATATAAAAATCAAGAATAGACACTTCAGACACATACAGTGCATTTACTTTTATATGGGGATTTACTTTTACTCATGACAAATTGGTAATTATGCCACACTTTAGTAATTAAATCTGTTTTCAAATTTTCATGTGTATATACAACATGTTGTACTTTTGTGCTTGTTGTGTTTTTAATGCCTCTCAGTATATTTGTGATTTGAAATGAGGATGTCAAGAGTCATGATGAAAATGTAAGGAGTAAAAAGTTTTTCTTGTTTTGGAAATGTAATCAAGTACAAATATACTTGAAGTGTCTAATTTCTATAATATTTAAATAAAGCAGACATCTTCAAGATTAGCATTTAAGTACAGTAATAAATTAGTGCTACTCACATTTTTTCTACATTTTCTACCTCCACATCTTCATTTAAACGTGATGTTGGCACATAATCAGAGGATGACAGTATACACACATGCACACGCACACACACACACACACACACACACACACACACACACACACACACACACTCTTTGAATCAACTCAGATAAAGGTCAAATCTCATCTCTCCGTTCAGACATACGCACTCACCTAAGGCAGATTCAGCGACACGTGATGCCATGCACTCAGTACAGCTGTGACATTTATGTTAGCAAAACAGGAATACCAAGTCAAGACTTTAATGTTTGTTAGAAAGGAGTAAGTGCAGAAGAGAATTAATTCAGCAAAAGAAAAGCCAGGAGTGGTAAAAAAAAAAAATAAAAAATGGGGGGGGGACGACTTCTACTTTTTGTGTGTGTATGTGTGTTGGAGGAAATGTGAACATGTTGTAAATTTCACTTATAGCTTATGTAGGTCTAAGGGGCAAAACAGATAGACTGAATTAATGTCCTTGCTGTGAGCAGAATTTCGCCATGGCTACACAGGGCCAGGGTGCAACTAAAAGCAGAGATTTGTAACATCTGACACACCTGCAGGTCTTCTGCCCAATTATTTATCCTCCAGGGCTGAAGCATAACTTGACACTTTAACCTTACTAGCACTTGCATGCAGCAATATTTGCGCTAATGATTCTAATATCTGGTGTACTTCATGCAGTTGCCTAAAGTTACTTTTTTTTGAACAGAAAAAGAAACAAACCTTTAGCCTTTGAGTGCAAATCTGTATATATCTGTATGAGCGATTATGGAATGATGTTACAATAAATTACACAACTGGGGGGAGTCTCTTTTACTGACAAAATCAACTTTTACTACATGGAGCTACATTTACTACAGTGCAACCTTGACATGTGGTAGAGATGAAAGCTATTTACTTAAGAGATATAAAGAAGTTTCAATATGTAGGTAATTTCACTCACTCATATACTCATTTACCAAACCTTTTAATTCTACTAGGGCCATGGGAATGCTGGAGACTATCTCAGCCAAGACTGGGTGAAGGCGGCGTACAGTGTGAACAGCTCACCAGTCCATCACCAGGTCAACCCACAGTAGGGACTTGAAAATGTGATCCCTCAACTGTGCGCGCAAGCGATGGCGTGATGTCACCCATTCCCTTGTGGACGAAAATCTAGCTCTCCCTGGATAACTCCGCCTTAATTTTCTGGAAAACATCGCCAGATTGAATATATTAACTGTAACAATATCTCCATTTTTTTACCAAGAAAAAATCTATAAGGTTTTGAAATAGTTTTGACTATTTTCCATTCAAAGTTCAAGGTTTTGACACAAAATACACCCTCTGCGTAGCACTGTTTATCAGAGCCACTGACCTTTATAAGAGAAGTGTAAATAATGTATTTTCAAAGTTTCAAGGTGATAGGACCATCCTCACTTCCCTTTTGCGAGCACGCCGTGCTTTACACAATGGGGTCCAAAATTGACGACTTCAAACCTTCATATCTCCTCTATATTCATCGGATTTTTAAAAATGAAGTATCTTTTTTTGGGGGTTTTGCAAGCTGTGTCTTGTAACAGCAAAATAGAATTAATATGAATTACTTAAAAAAAAATGTCCAAATCCCTACACACACACAACCATTCACACTTACACCTGGGGGTCTAATGTGCATGTCATTAGACTGTGGGAGGAAACCAGAGTACCCAGAGGAAACTAGCTCATGCCCATGCAAACTTCACACAAAAACGGCCGAGCCCAGGACTCAAACCCTTCTTTATGTAAATACTTCTTAGATACTTAATTAGATTATATATAAAGAAATATTATATATAATAGCTTATATATAAAGGACAATTACAAATAAAGGACAATGGGTTGTTAATGGGAAAATGCAAAGTTGATTTAGTAATGTTGTGTGCAAGTATTTTGTAGACCTTACCATATGAAAATGAACATTTTGGATCACTGATAGTCTTGCATGCTGCAGGTTGATGAATGGCAGTCATGCATAAAGTGTAAGGTCTGTGCAGGTTTTACTTTGGTTCAGGTGTGTTCTTTTTACTTTGTGAAGCCAACAAAACTCCATCAAAGATAAAGAATTCAGAGAGCTGAAAGTGCAAAATGAGGACAAAACTGTAAAAGAAAAGAAATTTCTCAGAGGTGGAAGTGATTTAAACTCACGGATACACCATCCATTCATCCTCTATACCACTCATGCATCTGGGTCACAGGGACACCCTGAACAAGTCACCACCGTATTGAAGGGCTAATGCAGACACATACAACAATTCACACTCACATTCACTCCTCTGAGCAATTTAAAGTAGCCAGTTCACCTACTGAGCATGTCTTTGGACTATGGAGGAAACGAGAGTACCTGAAAGAAAACTCTACGCGGAAAGACTCTTTTTTGATTAAAGTTAAAAGGTGTCACAAATTTATTTTTTTTCACTTTTGTAAAGCATGAATCAACTTCAATCCATAGGGAATGGTTTAGTGAGTAAGGAAATTAAAAAAATAGGTGAACACTATGCCTGAAAGATTAAATGCTGTAATCAAAGTAAAGAGTGGCCACACTAAATATTGTCTTTTTTTTACTTAAAAAAAGAGACTGTTGTTTTTGTTATTACTATATATTCTCATCAGTATGATCCAATATTACATGAAATGAATAGTTCTTGGTTTCTTATTTATCTTCATTTTGTTAAGTGTATAATCATTGCTGCACACTACTGTATACATGCTGATTTTCAAGAAATTTCTACAAGAGATGTGGAATTTTTTGGATTTTGGAGATGGGAACCAGTAATGTCTTAAAGGATTCTCTCACATTCTGAGATAGGATAAGATTTTTGACATTTTGTTTAATATGGGGAATTGCCGGGCTTGGTGGAGGTTTGCACTCTATGAGTGTGTAAGTGTCTGAGTGTGTTGAGATGAAAAAAAAAGGGCTGATATGCAAACAGATGGAAAAAATAGTTGTACCCATGTTGTCTAATCACATCATACAGGGACGTTTGCTATGTTTAACTGTTAGGTGACAGTTGGCCCAGAAGTCCTTTAAGTCCACCTGCTCTTTCGGCTCTCACCCACTTCAGCCTTTTAGCACCAATGCGCCCTGCACAAAACTCCCTGAGGACTGGATACTCATGAATACCAAATTTCTTGTATAAATGCACCTGTGAAATATTTCTGAATAAATTGAGCCTCATTGTTTTATTCTAACCGTACCTGCTTTTACCCTTAATGTCATTCTGCACTACTTTACTGCCTGTACTCCCATTCAAAGAAAATAAAAAAATTCTGCCAACGATGGCAACTCCTGGATTTTTGCTTGCGTTTTGATCATGGAAATAGCGTCATAAATATTAATTAAACTGGGGACTGGAATTCTCTTTAGTTTTATACTCCCATATTTGCAGATCAGTTTTTTCCTAAATCTCAGAAACCATTCAAACCTACGAGTTCGCGGTGGGTCTAATACGTAGGTTAAAAGGAATTTTACATCAATTACATACCCTGACCCCGAGAATACATCACATCTATAATTTCAGTCAAATTTATTATTTTATAAGTGAAAAACCTTTCTCTGCTTTTTGTTCTTGCTTTCTGTCTTTTCATTTCAGGCTTGTTCATAAGTAACCATCACGCATAAAAAAAAGAAAGAAAGGGAAAAAAAAAAAA
>JAOUQZ010000035.1:29643717-29663717 GCA_028564935.1 Neosilurus hyrtlii
GCACTACGATCCAGCCGCGCTACCACAGCTCACGCACCTAGTTCCCTGTGTGATTAATAAAGGACTCACGTTTGCACTGATTCAAGTCGTGTTCTGTCCTGCATTTGGGTCTGTCAGTTTTCACGTATCAGGTCTAACAGATATACTTGAAAGCAGAAATCAGCTAGTAAAAAAGACGGTGAAAAGCAAACCCAGGCTTGGACACCTATCAATAAAGGCATCTATCAGGAGCTTCTCTTTTTGGCAGTGCCTAAATTTATATAAATATTATGCACTGCATGGAAACTTTAAGGTTTTAAGGTTTATTTTTACATTTATGTGGTCATGAGAGTAGCAGATGAGCTCCATACTTATCCGCATATAAGCAAGCTTTGTAACAGTGCTTTGATTTAGTATATTGGTTTTAGTATATACTACACAGAAAAAAGAAAACATAAATGAGATTTTAATGGTTTAAGCTTTAGCGGAAGCAAGAGCGTAATAGTATTATATAGCATGAAGATTGTATATTAATACTGTCCTATTAGTTGCTGAGGATGAGCTAGTAGCTTATGAGAGACTTTCTATTATTCAGGATGAAGTCCCTATGCATTGTTCTCTTCCTTTTAAATGACAACAAAGGTTGTGGACACCTGACTATCATCTAGGCCTTCCTCAAAGAAACAGCAACTGAGGGACTACATTTGGAATGGTGTGTTTTAAAAGAACAGCTAGGCAGCCCCATACACCTGTCCTGACATCTTTCTATCATATTAACAGTTTCAGCAGGGCACCAATGACACTCTTACCAGTTCACTGGTTGCCTTTCAAGGATAAACTTTGGTAGGTACCTACCACTGCATAACAGGAACACCCCATAAGACATGCTGTTTTGGAGATTAACAGACCCAGTCCTTTAGCCATCACAATGTGGCCCTTGTTAAAGTCACCTTATGCTTGCTCATTTTCCTGCTTTCAACACATCCAATTCAAGAACTGATTGTTCATTTTCTGCCGAATACATCTCACTCCTCCTTGTATTGTAATATGGTCAGTGTTATTTACATTATCTATCAGTGATGATCAGTATAATGTTTTTTTATGTTATAGTTTATTAGCATATTGATGTCAGATACTTTTAGCAATGTCATGTGTGTCCATAAGTTACAGTACATCATCAGAAATACACCTAAATGACTCATAAATAATTTTTTTGTTAAGTATAATGCTCAGACAGCCATGTAAATTCAGTGTTTTAGCGTTTATACAATTTTATCAATAAAAACAAGAGACAAACAGAAATTGTCCTTTAGATATTCAGTGTTTGGCACATAAGGATGGACGGAAGCGTGACTACAATTAAAGAAATATGGAAAATTAATTTTATACCACACATGCCTGTGGCAGCCTACCGATACTGGTTCCTCTGGAGCTTTGGCATCTGGTGTAAAAACTTTCTCATTCCTGCAAATGACATAGTATTTTATTAGCAAAGCACTTTAAAACACAAAGGCTAGAGCCGGTATTGAAGTGTTATAGTCTGTTTGAGCTATAACACTGGGGGGAAAATTATAAATTCAACAGTAAGCAGCTTTCATTATGAAATCTCGACAGGATGTTGTGTGTGAAAAAGAGAGGGCTTCCTGCTGAATGACAGCTTCGGTAATCCTTGAGGGAGGAGCAAAGGAAAACATCTCCTTTTCTTTAGCACTCTAGTTCAAATAAGCCGATTCCCTCTCAAGCACTGCTTCCTGGATCCTTGACTGATCTGTTAGGCTACAATACAGCTACAGTCTCTGATGTGCACCACACTGCCATGGATTTACCTAAATACAGATCTGCCCATGCAGCAATAATACAGACAAAGATTAATTGTCATTTCTAACACTTCACTAACAGAGCGGTGCAATAACCAAAACCTCTCTTTAGGTGGAAAAGGTGAGAGCGTCAGTATCACTTGATCAAGTGCCAGCATGTTAGAGAAATTAAAACGAAACCACTTGGGATGGACGACGCTGCATCGGCATCTATAAAAATTGGCCTCAGATTGGGACGAATTGATGTAAAAAGAGAGAAGTAAAAAGAGAGGACATGGAGTATCCTGGCAGTTACCATAGTAACTCCGCCTCCATTTACCTCTCAGAGAATCCCTTGACATGTTGAAGTGTACTGTACCAGCACCGGGCCTGCAATTCGACATTTCTCTAATGCATTTTCTCTGGGCTTTCTTCAATTTCTGTAGATGCTCCCTCAAGGCAAGATGCTCCTTTAAACGCCTATTTTGTTTTTCCTCCATGTACTCCGTTTAAGTGAATATCATAAATGTATCAATTGATTTAAACTTTATTTTGAACTCTATTCGTTTCAAGGGCAGTGCAGCTCAAAGGATAGCAGCAAAAATTCAATTTCACAGTCAAGTGACTGACGTTTTTACGGGACAATAGAGTTGAAACAGATACGTGAGCGCCACTGTTTCATCTGACTCCATAAGATACAGAAGAATAAAGATAGCTGGAGAGTGTTAAATCTTTGCAAACACAGATAGAAAAGCTGTCATGGTTGCTGTCTAACGCTGATACAAATGTGTTTGCATACTCGGAGGGTTTACTTAAGATACATTACAATCCATCTCTCAAATCTAATATTTATCAAGCACTGAGGGCACTTACTGTTAGATGGGCAAGAAAAATGAGGGAATAAATGAGGTGATTGCAGACCATTGTTCATTACACATGAATCAACATTTCTATTTATATACATAAATCTAGGGTGAAGCACAAACACGTTCATATGAACTGTTCACTTGTCCACCATACTTTGCTTGCGAGGAGAAAAGAATGCGGCTGGCACGGCACACGTGTGAGTGTTTCATACTAATAAAGAAATCAAAGTCTCGTTTATTCCAGCAAGCTCCGCCCTGTCGTTCTGCCTCATTTTCTCTAACGTACAATCGGAAGCAGAGACATGACAGGGTCTGATAGATTCTTCTCACTTCATTACTCCTGGTCTTTCAAAACCACAAAACAAGTCTGCAGGAAAATAATCCTTGCATAGGCGCTGGAAAGAAGAGTACAAGCAAAAACACACACAACTGAAATGAACTGGAAAGTTTTTACACATTGACCAGTGAGTAAATCATTAACTAGTGGTGACCCTTATTTAAAAGCCTAAATGACACCAGACACAAAACAAGCATGCTATATACAGTGCATTATGGCTATGACTATATACATTCAGTGTGCAAATCTGCACTGTACTGTCATTTTTTCAGAGTTTGCTATTCTTCTGGTACTGTGAGACAAGGCTGAGCACTTGCTCTGAAGCTGCAATAACTTTGTTGTGCAAATAGGCTCTGCTGTTGATGCCAGTCTCCTGCAGGAAGTACCGATAGTTGACCATGATGCCACACGAGTTGGCAATGCCTCTGGGGCTAGTGTCGGCCTGCCAATTGAGCCTCCAGAGGGTGGCGCCATTCTGGAGGTGGAAGTTGGCAACAGGATTGAGGGCATAACCACGTCGTTTCTCTCCATACAGATACCAGGCACACAGACGCATCAGGGCTGGCTCCAGAGTGCGCACCAAACGTTCAGAACGGTGCCAGTCTCCGGAGGCGATAAGGGTACGCAGGGCATCAAGGGCAGCTACACCAGAAACTGCTCCAGTCACCTCCTCGACTTCCGCCCATTCATACTCAGAGAAGAGCTCGGTGACACGGCCGTCCTTCCTGTACTGTGAAAGAAAACCCTGCAGCCATGAGGTGAAGCCAGGGATAGGAGAGAGGCTGGAGAACTGAGCCATATGAGGAAATTCACTCTGTATAAGGAGCAAAATTAAAACGAGTGTTATTATTTGATTAAATATTTTCTTTTGTTTATTATTTGATTAAATTCACCTTTATATTTTCAGATCAGGTTAGATTGTGATGTTTGACTGTCTGTCTATCTATCTAACTATCTATTGACCTATCCCATTCCGCATCACTGGGTGTACTGGGCCGTATGGGGTATGGTGTATGGTTTATCTGAACGGGTTACAAGCCCTTTACAGAACCTATTCCCTGGAACAAACACCCACTCACATTCACATTCACACCTCTGGGCAAATTAGAGCAGCCAGTTGACATAATCTGCATGTCTTTAGACTGTGGGAAGAAACTGGAGCACCCAGGGGAAACACATGCTAGCGCAAGGACAACATGCAAACATCACACAGAAACACCTTTACAGAGCACGGGGCTCGAACCCAGAACCTTCTTGCTGTAAGGCTAACCACTACACCGCCATGCCCCCAGATTGTGATGTAGCACTGTTCCATCTCCATTTAACTTGATATACAACCTACAAACAATTTTCAATTGCAAAGTAAACTCCATTCCAGTCAAGGTAAAAACTCCTCCTCGACAACAGCCATCATCGTACCTAAGAATTTTGTTTTTACTATCTTTAACACACTTATTTTGGCAATTTAATGAAAGGACAAAACTTTTCCTTCACATTTTATTTTGTGCATCCTGACGATGATTAGCTTCACATCTCAAAATATGATTTATGCCCTGATGTGCAGGAATATGCTGTACCAAATGTCACACCAGGAAACTCTGTGATGACAGGCATGCAAATAATTAAAAAAAGGCATGAAATGTTTAAAAAAATCATTCCATTTAGTTCATTTAATATAAAAAATGCATATAATACCTAGCCGCTATGTTTTACCTAAGCTCCTTAAATATTTATTGTGATGTACATTGTATAAAGTTTTGTTTCCTGAATTGCGGACGGTGCTTAAGATCCATATTAAATACAAACTCGTTCATTCATTGATTCATTCATTCATTTTCTGAACCGCTTAATCCTAATTAGGGTCACAGGGAGGCTGGCACCCATCCCAGGAAGCAGCCTTCGTCAGGTGCTGTTTATATTACAATAAGATTTTGATTTAAGATTTTTATTTTGCATATCTTAGTACTCTAGAAAGAAATATCAGCTTTTGGGTAGCGGTTCTGTGAATAGAAACACAATGTAGTTAAGCAAGCTCAAAGGCCAGACTACTCCAAGCTGTTAAAAAGGCTGCAGTAACTCGAATAAGGAAAGGTGAAGTCTGTTGGGCTTTTACACCCGATCCTAGTGGCTCATCAGCCCAGAGCTTATCCAGGTTTCTGTAGCATGAAGCGACTGGATGGGATGCTGCAATACTGTCAGCCAAGAACAGAACTTAAGCTGCAGTAGGCACACCACCAAAATTGGACAGTTGAAGATAGTCGGGGGGGGGTGGCATTCCAAGGGGTCAAAAGGATTGACCATGTGCATCCTTTCATGGGCACAATTTACCATCTTTTGGATACTTCCAGCAGGATAATGCACCATGTCACACGGCACAACTCGCCGCAAACTAGTTTCATGAACAATGAGTTTATTGTTCTTCAATGGCCTTCTCAGTCACCAGATCTGAATCCAGTAGAACTTTGGGACATACCAGAGCAGGTGATTCGCAGCATGAATATGCGCCTGACAAATCAGCAGGAATTTGTGATGCAATCATGTCACCAGACCAGAATCTCTTGTGAAATCCATGTTATGAAGAGCTTTACACTTTACTATTTTGAGAGCTACCCACTTTACTATTTTGAGAGCAAAAGAAAACCATACTGAATCATGCTATTTCTGTGCGTAAAATCTTACGAGTAAAAAAGAACTGATGAACATGAACACAAACTGTGCAAAAAAAAATTACCTATATCGTCTAACTTTTCTCGTACGAAGCATGCGTCATAAAGTGGGTAGTAAAGGGTACCTGTGGTGAATTAGTGTTACTAGCTATTTAAAACAATTGCGTATAACATCAGAGGTTCCTTCCAGCAACATAAATTCATGCCTCATAGACATGTTGCCCTTTCTCATTGGCTGTTCCAGCCTGGTAGTTATGCGAACACGTTGGATTGGCTAGACTAAGTCACTGACTTACAGGAATCAGCAAAACTGTATAAGCCATTTTGGATTTACAGTCACCCACATCTATGGCAGCATTCTCATCCTCAGAGTCACTGGAATGCGATGTCGCCACCAGACTCTGTCGCCATCAGATTCCTCCCTCTTTGGTTCAAATAGGTAACCATTTACACCCATTTCCTCCAAAATGCTAGCCATAGTTGCTTCACAAACAAATTTTTATCACCTAAAATGTTGCTTGCTGAATAGATCTGCTTGTCTACCTGCATTGGGCAACCCCGTTCAACACGTTGATATCACTTCCAAGGAAAACAATGGATGACCATTGCTTCAAGCCTGGGATTTTTTGGTCATTTAGTTTAAAATAGGCTCTGTATCACTTAAACGTATTACATACGCATGAATTATGCTTTAAGGATGACCAGTACCGGTGCTCTTTAAGTGGAAGCCTACTAATAATGCAACATGTGACAACCCGAGGGCTGATGTCATATTATGCATTTAGAAATTGAATATTTAAGTGCATGTGAAATGACTATTTCTATGCATCTATTAAAGTATTGTTTGAAGATACATTAAGACCCTTTCACTTAACAGTTTCCTATTTGCCGTCACCACTATCTCACAGCTCCGATTCAACACTCCGAAAATCGACGCTTAGATCAACACCTCGCTGTTCTTTTTTACTTCACTTGGACTAATAGGAGACATACCCACCCTTGTTCACACATCCTCTCTCTTTTTCTCTCTGGTTTATATTCGAGTCTGAGAAAGCTGACAACAAAACAAGCCAGACTGTCTGTTTAGTCCCTGAAGGGAAAAACTAAATCTGTTTTTTTTTCTTCTTTCTGCCTCTCCATCATTTATCAGCATGCTCTCTATCACACTTGTGGAGAAAGTGAGGATAAGTGGGTCCGGGGGTCATTTTCTATTCATCAGCTAAATTTACTGCAAATCCTCTGTCAGCATGCCTTAGAGAAAGAGAGAGAGAGAGAGAGAGAGAAGCTGTAAAGAAAGTGATAGAAAGTAAGAGTAGAAGCCTCATGAGTACAACACTGCCAGACAACTAGACCCATCTCTCCTCTTAAATCACAGCATGACCTTTCTTCCCTTTTTTCCTCACCCTCCATCTTGCATCCATCCCTATAGCTGTAGCTGTTTCCCAACTGGCAGACTGAGTCACCTTCACCTCTCAGAAATACTCCACAATTCAAACACTAACACTGTCCTTGCGTAAACTAATCCTCACTCTCTCTTACACACACACACACACTGTTTAATAACTCCATATTTCAATATCCCTATTTTGAGTTATTATCTATCATTTATTGAAGGGCCAATATTAATGCAAGCTGTTATACAAAAATAATCCATGGCGGAGGTGTGAGATGGCCTGACACACAGTGGATTATTTTTATATTTACCTCATTGATTTGCCAATGATTCATTTATTAAAACGTACTTAATGAATTCCACATCACACTTTGCACACTTATTTTATTAATTGTTACATTTTTTTTCTCTTAAACTTCTGTTTTGGGCGCCATGGTGGCATCGTGCTTAACATTTCCGCCTCACAACAAGAAGGTCCTGGGTTCGAGCCCTGTGCCCCGAAAGGTCATTTCTATGTGGATTTTGACGTTTTCCACTGCTTGTGTGGGTCCCCTCCAGGTGCTAAGGTTTCCTCCTACAGTCCAAAGACATGCACATTAGCCTGACTGGCTACACCAAATTGCCCACAGGTGTGAATGTGCAGGTCAGGACCCACTGGCTTTAATCAATCACAGAGGGCGTTATAGACACAGCAGACACTTCTCCTTCCATTAACATTAAACAACCCTCTCCTTACAGAAATGACATATGATTATACATTTCTGGGTGGAAGCAGTGGACAGCTCTTGGGTATGCATCCATGGCCCTTGACCTTCAGCCATGAAGATGGGAGGAGATGATACTAGTATGTAGGTATTATGTATATGAAGATGGGAGGAGATTATACTAGTATGTAGGTATTATGTATTTTCATTTTTTAAAGTTAAACAACTGGAAAGTGCTTAAAGTACTTCCTGGGGACTTCCCAATGCTGGGAAACTTACTGACTATTAGAAACTGGCACTAGCTTCTCCTTCCAGAAATCTTACCATGCCGTATGATTATACATTTCTCTTATATAGCCTTCCTTTGTTTTGAATGGTATATTAGCCTTAAATTACAGTGCTGCTTCTTCTAAAAAATTTTACGTGTTTTGAGCTGTTAGAATACAAATGATAAGGTATTAATATAAACTAGTGCATTAATATAAATCTGTCATTTATAATACAACTGGAAACACAGTCAGAGCCGTGCTGTCCCTTGATAACGAATGCAGATTTTCTGATCTGAGAATACATTAGTGCTGTGGTCTAAATAAAAAGAACATCTTCATCTGTCAATATAACAAGAAATTGTGTCAAAATAACAATATAGCATATCAATGTTGTTGTTTTTAATCAACGTGCATGACCGAGTTTCCGTTTAATTTACACCAACACCGATATGAAAATACGACAACATCCTGCATGACAACCAGCTCGCTCACTACAGAGCACTTACCACACCGATGTGGATCATCTGCATGAAATTATACCCATCAGCCTTGCTTTTGCCCCCATCCCATTTCCCTTGCCCCCTCATTCCGCTGTTGGATAGTGACTGGCAAACCCTATAGCTCTCTCGTAAGAGCTCTTAACCTCCATTACACCAGCAGCCACTCTGCTCTTCATTTCATTAGTATTTTCCATGAAACCAAAAAAAAAAAAATAATAATAAATCATTTGAACCAGAGGAGCTCTTGTTTTGCACCCTCGCGGGTCAGCTATATCTTCATTCAATAACGCGGACGTACTTCTCCAAGATGATATTTTTCTATAATATTAAGGACGTCAGCTGAGATCTCATTAGTTTTACATTTGTTTGTTCTTCTGTCTGCCTGAGATGAAATATGAAAACCGAGAGAGGATGTGATTACACTAATCTCTGGGTGGTGGTCCCTGCGGATCTACTCGAATCATCCTGATCCTCTAATTCTGCTTCTGACTCACTGCCGGCTGCTGTACATGGTTTCACTTGGATATTTGCTCTTCCCCAAAAGACTCATCATTGTTTCAGTGGAGAATCTCACAAAGATATTTTATATTTGTACCCAAGATCTGCAGATCTGCTGCTGTAATTATAAAGTCAGTCCTGTGCTTACCCGGGACTCCTATTCACAGTGTACTCAAACCCAAAATCCTTTTAGCACACTCAGTATGTTTTGTCTTTAGAACAGGATGCATTGCGTTTGGAGTCAGGTTTCTCTTAAGATTCAGTAAATCTACTCTGACATTAAAAGTGCTATGCAAATAAAAATGGAATTGATCTGTTTTATGAATGTGTGCTGGTTCTAGGCAGCCATACATCAATGGACTTGCACTATCCTGTTGCATTATGGACAATTTTAAAACAGTCCAGTAGGGCTGGGCGATGGTCATGATGCCTTTCAAATCAGAATGATTTCCTTCTTCTCTACAGTTCAAGATTAAAAAAATATAATCATGACCATCAGTCAGATTATTCTGATCCTAATAATATATTTTTGTTCTATGGTGCCACAGAGATCAGAGGTTCTCCTCTAAACTAACATTTTATCATTAGTTACGGGAGGTGAATGTTGCCACGAAAGTTGATTTTTTTTTTTGGAAGAAACAAGATTTTAAAACTTCACTTAATGCTAAATAAAACCATATTTCAGGAAGGTTTGCAGTTTCCATTATATCCACCATGTGAAACATTTTCTCAGGCCACTACCCCACAGGTGCTCTATTTCTGATCAGCCCTACTCCCATCTTCATTATCACACTCACCTGCAGCTCTCGCACCACCCTCTTGATGAGGTAATTACCGAGCTCCACCCCCTGCAGACCAGCCTGGGTGGAGGAGATGGAGTAGAAGATGGCAGTATTGATCTTCTCTGCTTCCTCTACTGCATCCAATGTGGTGAACTCTCTGACAATACTCTAAATATCAAAAAAATATCAATGACCTCAGTGTTATTGAGCAATTTTGAGTAAACAAACAGTATACAGAAAGTGATTGTGAGATAATGTTCCCTGACCTGGATGTTATTTGAAATGTCTTGTGTGAGGGCTACATGTAAGACCACCAGAGGTTCTCCAGGCATAGAGGCATGTATGAAGGCGTAGCAGCGTCTGTAAGGCCCAACTCTGCGCTTTATATCTGTCCAGTTACGCACCGGGTGCACCGCTTCATACCTGTAAATGGACACCCTGATCAACATTCCCTGGTAGATTTCATCAGTAATTCATATTTATAAAGTGTTTTTTTTTTTTTTTTAAAGGCCCTGGATCATCATGTTCGGTATTCTGTAGAGGTAAGTGAATCTTACTGGCTGATCTTTTGAAGGAGCTCACAAGGGGACTGCCACGTGATTCTCTCTAACCGAAGAAGCCCAACGGAGAACCACTCAGAGAGGAGGCTCTTCAAAGTGCTATTAAAATCCTAAAACAAATATACACACACACACACACACACACACACACACACACACACACACACACACACACACACACAAAATTATATTTAATTAGATCCTACAAGAACTTGTTTCTATAACTTTGCAAAATCATCTAACGAATACTTCATTAGCTGTCAGGGTGTGTACGTTAGCTAACGGAATTTCTCTCTAGTATGGAAATCAAAGAATTTATTCAAGTAAACTAATTCAACACTAATTTCATTTGCCTGTGGATTACGTTACGTCTGATGCATATGTAAAATCTCGCGGCTCCTTGGCGCATTAATATTTCACAGCCCGTTTCTGATCTTCTACAGTCTGGCATGTTGGGTTTCGGATTTAGACAAATCAGATTTTCCCTCTCCAGGCTGTCGCACTCTAGGCCTGTTTGTTTGCCCTTCAGCTGATGTTATTAGATAGGCTCCAGGAGAGACCAGAGCAGATCTGTGGTAAACATAACGCAATTTCAGCAAGGAAGCACACCACTCCTGTGGGTCAGCTTTCATATCTGAAAAGGTTCAGAGAACTGCACTTTTGTGCCGAATCACATGGAGGCACAGACATATGAACATCGTTGTACATGCACCCTTAGGAACAACCGTCAGTAAAATCTCTCTATACATCCTTCTTGTGTGCATGTTGATCCTTAAAAGAGATAATAACCTCCAGATAAATATAAGCAAGGAACCAAATTAACTTTTCGGCCTACCAGCGAAAGTGAAAATCTCACTTACTCACCCATTTGCCGAACCGTTTAATCCTATTAGGGTCGCGGGGAGGCTGGCGACTATCTCAACCAACAGTGGGCGAAGGCAGGTTACACCCTGAACAGCTCACCAGACCATCGCAGCACCAAAACACACAACCATACACACTCACACCTAGGGGCAATTTAGACCAGCCAATAAACCAAACGTACATGTCTTAGGACTGTGGAAGGAAACCGACGCAAGCACGGGGAGAACATGCAAACTCCACACACAAACACGCGAGCATGAGACTCAAACCCAGGACCTTCATGCTATGAGGTGAACGTGTTAACCAAATATTTTCAGTGATGAAGAGCACCCACATTTTACACACCAGAGGAGTGCAGTTACCACCATATTAGCCTCCAACACAGGAATCTAAATGCTATTGCCAGGTGTTAATTCTGTTTTCGGAATATGAGTCAATCAACTCACCATCGCAAAAGTGCAAAATAAATCAATTAATTAATTTTAAAAATACACACACACACAATCTCTCTCTCTCTCTCACACACACACTTTAGTTTGGCTCATAGGTAAAAATCCATGCCTACAAAACTGTCTAATTCTACACAAATTATCCTTCAAGCCATCTTTATTCCCCCTCCACTTCATGCCATCTCTTACAATCATATCATTACTGTACAACATCAGATTGATTAGACCTCTCTGAGGAGATATAGCTGATGTAGACATGATGTAGAACCAGAGCTTCTCCAAAAATCATAGCAATAATGAAGAAACGATTGAGTTAAATTGTCAGGTCTGTACAGTCCAGTGACTGTCCAATGGTATGCATCATGATGGTGACTGGATGTTATGCATTGTTAAGCTCCATGATGACAGTTGTCAAGGATGCTAAAACTGGTAACTTGAAAGTGTGTTTTCTTTTTAATGAAAGACATCCAAAGATAAGCACATAATTATTTTACAATAGCGTTCCTGTTTAAGAAATCATCAACTTGATTTTAAAACAAATGAAAATGCCTGTGAGTTACAGATTTAAGCGTGTGCATGTGTTAGAGAGAGAGAGAGAGAGAGAGAGAGAGAGAGAGAGAGAGAGCAGGAGAAAGAGAAAGGGAGAGAGAAAAAGCAAGAGAGGGAGAGAGGGAGAAAGAGTGTGACAGAGAGAGAGAGGGAATGAGAGAGAAAAAGAGCAAGAGAGAGAAAAGAGCAAGAGAGAGAGCGAGAGAAAGAGATAGATGGAGAAAAACAGAAAGAGAGAAAAGAGCAAGAGAGGGAGAGAGAGAAAGAGGGAGAAAAGAGCAAGAAAGAAAAGAGCAAGAGAGAGGGAGAGGGAGAAAAAGACAAACAGAGAGAATGAGAGAGAGAGAGAGAGAGAAAAACACAAGAGAGAGAGGGAAACAGAGAGTGGAGGGGGGGGGGGGCTTGTGATGTCACCGGTTGGTTTAAGTGTGTAATGAGACGAGGAATAGAAGGAAAATTCAGTACCTTTACTGAAACAACAACAAATGAAAATTATTTTATTAAGTTAGATCCTTATTTCTTCCCAAATCAACAGGGAAATAAACAAAGCTGATGATGCCACACAGTCATCTGTGTCTGAGAGCGAAGAGAGCAAAATTGTCCATACTCTCTGAATGGGAAGAATGACACACTCTCTCTCTCCTTTCGATCACAGAAGCGAGCAGATAGCATTTTCCTCCAGCTGTGTTTCACTGCCCTGTAATACAGCATGAGCAGGAAACCCTGGCTGGAGTTGTGTGATAGGGGAATGCTTGCGGGTAGGAATTCGCACGTGAGCAGGTATTCCCCTTGCGGGTGTTTAGTAACTGCTTACATGGAAAATACCTGCAGGAATTGCTGTGCATATCTCACTTTACCATATCACACCTAAGTTGATTTTAACTGAGAAAATGTCAGTTAAAATGTCACAGGTTACATCCTTCTCTGTACCTTATTGCTGTTGATGATAATGTGACTTTATGACATGCATGAAAATAAATGGTCTACTGTCATTAATAAGTGTGAATGTTGGATATGTACTTATGATACATATGTACAATATATGTGTACATGGATATGTAGAATATATACTTAAAAATAACGGTAAATTTAAAAGGCAATATTTACAGTAAAAGATATTTTTTACATTAAATTTGGTTATAGGTAATAAAACTAAAGTGCAAATCAAAGTACATGAAAAAAATACTCTTTTATGCTTGTAATTTTCAAAATCATTAGTGAGAACAAGTGCATTCCTAGTATAAAATCTCATGTGCTGTTCAGCTAGTGGCCACTTATGCGATCTACTGTAAGTACTGCGCCCTTTCAAGTCATTAGTGGAAGTTGACAAGGTCATCTGACAAAAATAAAAAAAAAAAAAAAAAAAAAACCAACCCTCAGCATTAAGCTCCAGTATAAGATCACTGCATAAGCATTAATGATACACTCATTATCTTCTATGCGGAAACAGATTTCTGTTCTATAAATTTGGTGAGAAAGAGTAAAGTGAGAAGAAATTCCATTTTCCAGTAATACTTATAAAAAATGTTTTTAAAAAAACAAGCAGGACTTCAAGTCAGTATATTACAGAGATGCTAGAGCCCAAACAGTCAAATTTTCCATCATGCACACAGTGGTACTGAAGCGCAGGAGAGCTGCGCAGGAGCAAGAAGAGATACATAGAAATGGCAGTCTGCATCTCACTTGTTGTTTCTGTCAGTCACACGCCTAGTTAATATTTTGTCCCTGGTTCCAATCCTTCAATAACCGCATTCCCAGTCAACTTTATTTATTAATTATCAACCTGATAATAACAGAAATATTACTTGATAGCACTTAAATGATATTATTCCACTTTAAATGTCACAACTGACAGCACTTTCAAACTTTTCACTTCATCACAATGCAAATATATCCCATCATGCTGTAGGCCTCAAGTTTTATAAACTGCAGAGCTTAGAGACACTGAGTGAACTTGAAGTGTCAAAATAAATAAGCCATGTATTTAATACATGCCCAATTTACCTCTGATTATTATCCATTATCACCAGTAAGTGTATTACCCCATCCTAGATGGACTCATGAAGAGAGATTCTGAGGTACTCCAGTACAAGGAAGTTAACGAGGCCATTTAGGACAAGAGATCTATTTGAGAAGGAATGTAATAAAGTAATTCTGTCCACTAGTAAAAGTAGCAGGTCTAAGGGGACTCTGTGGTCTGTTTACAAAATATCCTGTAGAATCTTGAATTGATGACAGGAAAATCAAACCACTCCATAAAGTCTTCTCGTGTTCATCCCAAAGACTTTCAATAGGGTTAAGGCTTGTGGAACAAGTGTGAAAAATGGTCCCTTGAGCTGCCTGAACCACTTTCACCATTTGAGCCCCAGTTTTATATCCATGCCTTCAGGAACAAAAAGGCCACTGATGGAATAAATTGGTCATTTGGTAGCTTCAGGTCGTCGTCTGACTTAATTTTAATACTATATAATGTTGCTGAGCCTAGACCTGAACAACTGAGGCAACAACACCATGGGGACATGTGCTACGACCAGGGCTAATGGCAGTCCAAGAAAGTATTGCATTCATTCATTCATTCATTTTCTGATGCGATTATTCCTAATGAGGGTCGCAGGGAGGCTAGCGCCCCTCTCAGCTGACTCTGGCGAGGGCAGAATACACCCTGGACAGCTCACCAGGCAATCGCAGGGCAAGTATGACATTGAAGGACTTTTTTTTTTGGGGACAGGCACTGTAAATGCATACAGTAGATAGTAAGAACACTAGGGGCCCAGTCCAGCAAGACACTGGGGATTGTCCAGCTCCACCAGGGAGTACGAATGGATGGCACAATCTACAAGGGACTGAGAAGAACGTGCCACACTGAGCAGAAGACCAAGGCTAGTATTTCAGCAAGGAATCCCTAGGAACCAAGGTAGCCCCAGAGCTAAAATGTTTCACTAGTATTAAATATAATTGCTATAGACATGAAGAGATGAAAGATGAGTTGATCGTAGTCAAATCAATAGATTATCTATAGCTCTGAGATTAACAAAGCCAAGGTGCACATGAAATCTAAAATGTGGATTAGGTGAGGGGTCACATGACATTGGTAATTATGTCAAATACTAGGTCATGTGGCCACTTCATAACATTGCCAAAAATCTCAGCATGCATGTACTGAACAGCTTTCCATTGAATATTCAGAGTATTTGTATAAATAGAGGGCTATGATTCCTTTGATTTAAATATCAGCCGCATGCTGGCATTAAAACAAACCGAGTAATAAAAATGAAATGTTACATCCAAGAAAGCCTTATAAAATTCAAAGCCTCACACACTAATCTGGCTTTGAATGGCTCAGGGTAAGACATTGTGTACAAAGAAGCCTAATATGCCTGGATACTTGAGATTTAATATGGTATGTGAGCAGGTCAGAATGTTTGCCCATCAAAATTTTCCTCAAATTTTTCACGCAGTAAAAACATCAAACAGTTTTACCATTGCCTCTGTGCACAAATTTGAACGTCTCTGAGAAAGACACCATGCGATGCACCTTCTGGTCTGAAGTGCCTTTAAATCATTTCACGCTTGCTTTGAAGAGTTTTCCTCCCTGTCAATTATAAGTTTCAACCCCTCTATTGACCATGCACATCTTAATCGTCCTTCAATCAACTTTTAATGGAGGTTTGAAGCATATTATTAACTGTGATTCAGTTTGAATGTCAGACTATGGTTAAAGCTTCGAAATTAAATCACCCGGTAATCATTGAAAAAATACTGAGAGGCTCATTCTCTTATGAAATAAGAACAAGAACTGATGAACTGCAAAAGCCGAACAAATGACATTCTACCCGGCTCCTCCAGCACTTACAAGTCAAATTGTGCAGCACACTGAATATCTTTACTTTCTCTAAACTATCAGCAAACCGAACCAACTAATATAAAGTGTTATCAAAAACAGACTCATGAAGAGAGATGACATTTTTGAGTGCTAAACCAGTTCTAACTAATAAAGCACGGCAGATTTTGGAGAAAACTGTCGACACAGCATGTTATAAACAAATAAATCCCTGGCCTATCCTCAGCAATCTGTAAAGAGGCTAAATAACATCTGGAGGCAAGATAAAATGCGGGCCATGCTGAGCAAGGAGTCCTTAACTGATCATCAATTAGATTTGTAACACCAGGACAAACTTCCTACTGTTCGATCACCTCAGTTCTACAGTGGGCGGAGCTTCATATTTGGCTGTGGTTTATGCAAAGTTTAGGCAACGAAACTCAAAATGCAACACAATTTAGACCTTCGCTTCAGTTGGGGGTTTTGAAAAAGCATCACTTTCTAACTGGCTAGCTTACCCTATTTGTCTAACCTGAATTCCTTAAAAGACTACAGTTTCACCTCTCAGTCTACTTCTGGTGAACCAAAACACGGAGCTTTGATTTTGATATACTGCATTAATCCGGCAAGGGAAATTTGGTTCTGCATTTAACCCATCCAAAGCGAGCAAAAACACTCTCGGAGCAGTGGGGTGCCACACTGCGGCACTCAAAAGAGGAGTTCGGGGTTAAGTACCTTGCTCAAGGGCACTTCAGCCATGACGGTGGAAGAAGGGAAGGTGCTGCTCACTTCCCCTTTCCACCACACATTCTTCCTGCTGGTTCGGGAATCCAACCAGCAACCCTTTGGTCCCAAACCTGCTTCTCTAACAATTTGGACACGGTTGCCCCAGCTTGTACTTAGCTATTTCGCTAGCTAATAAAGTGATATGTTAAATCCCTGCCTTAGGCCCAGTTCACAACTGGCATTAACTTTTGATTTCTAGGTGACCCTGGGTGAACAGTGTGGCATACAGGTGTGAATAGGGACTAAAGTTTCTTGGAGACAGTGTGATCCAATCACTCAAATAACCTTTGGATGTGGTCTGGAAAACAAATGACCACACAAAAACCAATTAAAAAAATCATAAATAAATAAATAAAACATGAAGGAGCATGTGATGAATTGTCTATCACCTTGGCCGAGACTGAAACTGTTTGGAATTCATGTTAAGTGGTAGAACTCAAAGGCATTCCCCATGGCATGATCATCATCGATGCAAGTTACCTCCATTTGGAACAAGGGCGAAAATGAGGTTTCATGGTGTTTGATTAGTCTCACTCGTGTGAGTACTTTTTTTTTACTTCACGTGAGAACTTTTTCACTTCGTGCCACCACTTTTTATCTACGCACAAGCATTTTTTTCACTTCGCATGAGCACTTTTTCACTTAACTTCTGCCCTTCTGCTTAGGAATCGTATTTACCATAGACTGTGAAATATGACAGTATTTACTTTTGCACCTGAGACTTTGGCGGAAAATGTAGGAAATCAATACAGAACAACAACTCAAAGTAATTTTAAAAGGGAAAATTAAGACTTATGTTTATGCATTTAGAATCCTCTTTTCCTTTATTGATAATTTCCAACTCTGAATGTGGGATGGCTGGAAAAGTAAGCTAGCAACCAGCAACTTTAACATGATAATCACATTAGCATATAGCAATAATTTATCATTTAGTATTGACTAAGAGTTGGAATCTATCAAGCAAACATGCATGATATATAAAAATAAGCTCACACTAGCATGTGAAAAAGTCACATAATTACAGGAGAAAGGAGAATGAAATTATGGGAACAATGTTCCATTATTATATGAAAAAAATCAACTTATTGTGGGAAATACATTACATTCCTTCCAGAAAAACATGCCATTATTTTGTCAAATCTTGCACTGCTTGGAAGAAAAAGCATGTAATTATGAGTGACGGGTGTAAAGTTATGACCTGAATTCCTCTACAGGCCGCGTCAAATGGGATTACCTTTCATTTCAACTCTACAAGGAGTTTAAATGCTGTAATTTGGAACCATGAGGTTTCCCATGCTGTTCAACTAGCTCAGCAAGGAATACAAAAAAGAATCCTTTATAAAGTTCATATAAACAAAATTTTTAGCAGTGTTCAAAAAGCCATTTTATCCTGTCATGTGACACCTCGACAGGACATCATGACAGAAAGATGAGCTCATGCTTATTGTGAACTAACTGTATTAAAGAGGGGTCTCACAACTGTGTGCTTACAATAGAGATTTGATAAATAAGACTTAATCAGGTCTCATCCATCTTGCCAGAAGAACAAATACTGGAATAAAAACACTTAACTTCAACAGACTTGGTGGTTGAACTAGTGTTCTGACCAGACTCTCCACAGAGATTCGACCTATCCAATCAGTTTACATTTTTTCAAACTGCATCTCTGTTCAAGTTTTTCTCCCATTAATGACTATTTATTTAGAAAGTAGTCACACATGAATGATTGAGTTTACATGTTATGAGTGGCACTTGGATATTAATACATTTCTTTATGCAGTTTATGTGTGTTGTGAACCCTTTTTAATGAACAATTTTCAACTCTTCTCATCAAAACAAATTTTAAAAAATGTTTTTATGTACTTTGTTTCTGCTTTCCACTCAAAAAACAAAAAAATTACATAAATACCACATATTATATATTAATTTTATGCATAGTACTATTATATATTTCTCTAGCTTATTACCATGTTCATTTGTATCACCTGTCTTGTTTAAATATCCGTTTAACAAGTTCATGTTTCGGTTGATGTTTGGTGTACTGCTCTGTGAAAGTTAAGCCTCGTTCACACAGGAAACAATGTGAAGGGTTCAACTGAGCTGAACTTTTACGTAAGCAGTAACCAATCAAAGCTTAAAGATACTTTTGATTTCCAAACACGAGTTCCCTGAATCTTTTCTCTTCATATTTGCTCCTGTAGACCATGTTCAATGCATGATTTTGTGTGCACACTGACTTATGGCTTGTCGCTTGCTGTGTGTGCGTGGCTTTTTGCCTATCTGAGTTCGATTGTGTGCTTTCTGATGGTGTATGAGCCTCTACTTTTGATGCTGAATTTTATCATAAAGAATTTATTTTCAATATTGCTGGCCATTGTGATGCAAATCAGTGACAGCCAAACAGCATCAACTCAGTGACGTGGCAGCCTTATTGGTTTTCCTGTGGCACGGACATGGGACAAGCTTCAAAGTAAAGTTCCGTGCCTATGGAGATCTGTAGTAATAGTAAGAGTAATGGGGGCAGCCGTGGCCTAATGGCTAGAGAAGCGGCTTCGGGACTGAAAGGTCGCTGGTCTGATTCCCGAACCAGCAGGAAAAACGTGCGGTGACGGGGGGAGCAAGCAGCACTTTCCGTTCCTTCGCTTTCATGGCTGAAGTGCCCTTGAGCAAGGCACCAAACCCCCAACTGCTCTCCGGGCGCCGCAATCGGTGTCCGAGTGTGTTTGTGTGTGCTCACTTTGGATGGGTTAAAAGAAGTAAAAAATAAAAACAGTCGTCACTGGGAAAGAAACTTGAACAGAAGCGCACTGTAAAGTAGTATGTTTAAAATGTTAGTGTAGTATTAATAGACTACAGACTTAATTCCTAGCCGAACACAGTACAGTGCCATACTTGTTGTGGTGTGATGGCACTGAAGTGGAAAGACTTGAACTTTCCCTGCTGAAGTAGGGGAAAAGTCAGGCACTATCTGAGGTCATGTTACTTGTTACAACTTGATGAAACAGGACACCAGACGCCTGAAGTGGGTTAAAGGGCGCTGGTGCTGTTATGTAAACACTCTCCAGGCACTTCAGCATTGTGTCCATTCATCACCCAGAGTCTTCCCAGTGCTGTGAAAGGCGACAGTGTTAAATATTCATCACCAGTGCAAAGACCAGAACTCAGAATTTACCCTCAGGTGC
>JAOUQZ010000035.1:29675925-29686248 GCA_028564935.1 Neosilurus hyrtlii
ACACACACATATATATATATGTGTGTGTGTGTGTGTGTGTGTGTGTATATATATGTGTGTGTGTATATATATATATATAAGTGACAGTGTCTGTAAGTTTGTAAAGTGGCAAAGTGTCTCTGAACAACAATCAGTTGAGGTGGATGTTTATGTGTGGGGGAGTCTACACTGGTACAGTGTCCAGTTACCAGTGTTCTGGTTCAGGGCCCGGCCTGCGGGAAGAAGCTCCTCCTCATTAGTAGTGTACGTTGAAGATGGTACATCAACAAATTTGTAACAAGAAGTAAAAAATTACACCCCTTTCATTTTTGGGGAAAAATGTATTAAAATGCTATTGCAGGCAATATGAACAACAAAAAGAAAATCGTTCCGACGAGTTTATTGAGGTAAAAGTATGGCTAGTAAACAAAAACACTGAAAATACCAATTTTTTTGGAAAAATTGAAAGGTCTCGCAAATGTATTTTTTTTTTACTTTTGCATAACATGAATGAACTTCAAACCATATAGAGTATGGTATTCACCCCTATGGTGTTTTTTATTAAAGGAATTCTGAGGTAATTGGTAGTACCAGGTGCACCACTTTTCTTTTTTATTATTTATTTATTGTAAAATTATTTCACTTCACCAACTTAGATTATTTTGTGTGAATCCATTTTATAAACTCCAAGAAGAAAATGCCAAGACAGTCATCCAAAGATTTCATGGCCAATTTGCTTTTGACAATATGACAAAAACGTTTTTAAAACTGATGTTAGAGTAGTCAAACAGGAAAAAGGTTCATCCAAGCCTGAATCACTTTGAATATAGTATACACATTTTTCATTCAAGCAACACTGATGATTTACTGCTATCATTAACTAAACTGCCTACAGCCAGGAAAGTTCCTCGCATCATAGATATAGAGTTGTCAATCATCTATAAATAATAATAATTTATTATAGTTTATATTACAGCTTTCATCACTCTAATTATTTTACTTTTATTACAAATTATAGCTATAAGCAAAACTGCATTCACAAAGAAAGCTCTTATGTCATCTAAAAATAAAATGCACAGCTCAGACCTGTACATATCAGTTTTTTGTGTTCTAAAACTTTGCCTCTTTGTCTGTTTTGGGAATTTGTGACCAACATGTGTTGTATTTTAATTGATTTTCGATCAATTAAATTTTTGCACGTTTACAAAATGGTCAACAAGGGCATTTCTTTGAAACACCTGTACCCTTGCTCATTTTCATATAATGCTACTTGTACTTTATTATATGAGGTGTAATGAATAGGGTGAATACTCTAAATGGGAAATAGGCTCCTTGGCTACAGCAGCAGAGTTGCTGAGTATTGGGATTTTCATACACAACTGTTTGTAAAGGTTCCCCAGAATGGTGAGAAAAGCATCAAAGCACAATACCCCGAACCTTGAGGCAGATGGGTTGCAGCAGCAGAACACATCAGGTTCCCTTCTTATCAGCCAGTAACAGGAGTCTGAGGTGACACTGGGCAGAGGCTCACTGAAACTGGACTGCTGTAGATTACAAAATAATGTAGCCTCCTTTAAAATTTTCAGATGTTTAAGATAAGACTTTGTCATTAACAGCATGACTCAGGTTGAACAGCATGGATCTACAGATCAGGGTGATGGAATGGTTTGGGGAATGTTTATGTAGTACACGTTAGGCCCGTTATTACCAATATAGCATTGTTTGAATGCCATTGAATGTCTGAGTGTTGTTGCTGATTGCATGCATCCATCTGTGGCCATAATTTATCCAATCTTGTTACTAGAGAAATGATGCGTCATGTTACCAAGCACATACCAAACTGGCCCATGAATATGACACTGGCATTCATTTCAACTTGGATTATGTTTCGAAACATCCAGACACTGCTCTGAGAGCTAAGAGAGGTTCCACCTGGTATTATGGTGTTCCCAATAAAGTGGCCACTGAGTGTTTGTAAAGTAAAGCAATCTGCCATGTTGAAGGAGCACTGGCCTCCGGAGTTTGAGTTTTCACTGCTCCAAACACACCTGATCCAGCTCATGAGCTAATAATCAACCCCTCCATATGGTTGCTCAGGTGTGTTTAGAGCAGCGGTGCTGAGAAGGCCTGCAGCCACTAATCTCAGCTTGATCTATGAAATTGTGCACAAGCCAAGGAAAGAGTTCTGTAAGCAGGCTGATATAAAAATATCCTTTTTTGTAGCTCTTATCATGACCCCTCCAGTTTATATGCGGTGAATAAAGTGGTGCAAATCTGTGATTATAAACTATACACACATTTCCCACTTGTAGTCTTTTAAAAGTATTGTATTTCTTTTGTATCTGTACTTATACAGTTCCAGTATGCATTGATAATGTTGTGTAATGCAGAAGAAAAAAGTAGTTCAAAAGAAGAAAGAAAATAAACCCAAAAGCAGGCAGGAAAAAGCAAGAATAATCACACAGCCAGTTATAACTTGATTAAGGAGCAACAGGAAACTTAATATCCCTTGTTATATAGTCCAAACAAGTGCCCTATGATTTATAAAGGGTCTTGGTAAGGCTCCTGACTATTTTTAATTTTTTTCCCCCAATTAAAAAAGTACATTTTTAACCCAGCGGGCAAAGATGGGCATCCTTCCATTTTTGTAAGATGAAACTCATCGAAAGCAAAACTGCATATCGGTTTTCTGTCCCTAAAGAAATCATTTTCTTTGTCACATAAAAATAAATGTTCGTGTAGTTTGGTACAATGTTAGTGTAGTTTGCTCTTTTAAAGCTGCCCGGACACCCCATAGATCTGTTTTATTCATTTGTTTATTTTTAAAAAAGTGCCTTTTTTGCCGACATGAAAGGTGGCTCATAACGCACAATATCTTTAGTTAGAATTAGGCAACTAATTACTCTCTAGATTCAGTTCAGTAGTAGAAGTCTTTCTACTTCTTTAAGCAAGAAAATTTGCTGGCCGCTTCCAAATACTCAGTATGTACTAATATTGGATAGTATCTACTACCTGGTCGTCTCAGGAGTGCATTCTACAAGTATGCCGGTGTGTCCTTAAGTACACAACTTTCACAAGCTTTGCCACCATCTTAGCTGTCCTTCAACCTGGTTGTTCATGTAGCATGATGTATATCATATATCACAAAAACTAGTTAATTTAGGCTCTTGATATTTAAAGACGATACACAGATTACCTTCAGTTTAATTAAATCACCTCTTTTAACAATGTTACACTGGTACAATTTGGATGCTGGATTGTATATAATGGTAACTTATAGCTGTCCATACCTTTTTAGGCGGGTTACATGCTTGCTACAAACTTAGAGGAAGAGACTAAAGAACATATATTATGTATAGTTAAAGGGTTATGTTTTTACATCCAAAACTTTGAAATGTTTATACAAATGCATTTAAATTTAAAAGCTCCTGGAAAACCTGTTCACTTTGGATTAAGGTTAGGGTTGCCAGGTAGGTCTCCAGCCATCCCATTAGGTTGAAATGGAGTGAAGTGATACAGAATAAAAATAATTTATAATCCCTTTCAAATACATAGAATTCAAAGTAACGATATTTGTATTAAATCTTTCAAAACTCTTGTTAACACCTAAAGTCTGTATACTATAAACGTGTCTTCTTCTTCCTAACAGAAATGGACACTGTAGGGTTTTTTTTTGTTTTGTTTTCTTCTAAATCCATGGTTGTTTGCACAGACGGGAGGTACAGTTGTGGCTTAAAGCTTATATACACCTACGCTAAAGACAATCTGACTTGATTTTTCAGAACTTTACACACTTCCTATTTCCATACATTGTATGTGCTAATACAGACAGTGAAATAACTGGTATCTGCTTGGTTTCCATTTCAATATAATTTCTTAATGTTATTTCTGCTTTTATTTACTGTATCTGATTTTCAGTGGATTAAAACGTACACATTTTCAATATTTGGTTAAATTGTCTTTTCATCATTGACTTTAAATCTTTTTGAAGCCTTTTACTGGCACCTTACAATATTATTGCCGTGATGTGTCTTCCCCCTGACTGAACTGTTGGAACTGGTTGGCTTTATGACCACTCCAATACTATCACCCAGTAAACCGTTTTCTCTTTTACAGTGTTTTGTTTCAGGATTTTTTCTGCATGTGGTGGTATACTGTATTTTTTGAGGTGTACCGGTTCCCACAACATGCTGATAACATGATGCTCCCACCTCAGTGCTTCAGAGGTGGGATGTTGGTAAAAGCCAATTCAGTTTCTGTTTCCTCTGATAAGATAACTCTACACCAAAAGGATTGTTTCTTGTGTGGGTGATTACTTGCACGCTCTTCTTTAAGGTGCCACGTCTCAGCTGTCACTGAGAACCAGGTTCTGGTACTTGTCATTGACTAGGCATAATACGTGGAGGTGGTCTGCCTTTGCCTTCCCTAAGAACCCCACAGCACCAGCACTTACCAGGCCTGACCTTGCAAGGCTTCCAAAATCAGATGAGATTTGTCATTCTTAGGGTATTTTGTATTTCACACTTCAGTCTGGCTTTTTTCTGGCTTTACGTGTGTCGAATTATTTATTTATTTATTTATTTAAAACCAAAAAAAAAAAAAAAAAAAAAAAAATTTTTTTGGGGGGGGGGGGGTAATTTCTTGGTTTTTTTTTTTAAATATCAAGGGCATAAAGACAACCTGAAACTTCTGAAATAAAATCTTTTTTACAAGCAGAGATGCACTCCCATTTAACTCCTAGCAGAATTTTCATTTGTCATCAGTATTTGGAATTTTTCATGCTGTTTACATGTGTAGTTGTATGTAAACATTTGATTAATGTAAATTATGACTTCGATAATCTAAAGCTGACATATCTGTCCCTACTATGTAAGTAATCTTCTAACTTCAATATTAAACCATGTTTTGTTTTGAAATGTTTTTTTGTATTATCATTAGTTTTTATTATTTATTTTATATTATTTTATATATATATATAAATTTTGTGTGTGTGTTTCTAAACTTAAACACAGTGTCCATTTCCATGCAAATTAGGCTAGTATGCAGCTTAAATTCACCTGATGTAGCCACTTCACAGCATATTCTCGGTTTACTGTCCATGTGGATTTTCTCTTGGTCCTTCCATCTCACAAAAACATACCTGTGTGTGAACTGGCTATACTAGATTGCAAATAGGTGTCAGTAAATGGGTATGCATCTCTTTAAAGTATATTGTTTCTACTTTTGCCTAGAACGTTGTTATTGTTGGTGTTAGTTTGTTTGTTTGTCTGTCTCTTGTTAGCAGATTTATGCAAACATTATTAATAGATTTTTAATGAAATTTTTTGAGTGGTGGAGTGTGGCTTAAGTAACACTTCATTAGATTTTGGTAGTTGTCCAGATCACTATACAGATCTGGGATATGTGATTTAAATCCGCTGATGAGTGGGCAACCACGAAACAGGCTTGTCGGGATGAAATTGTAGTACTAATATTTTTTCCCACATACAAAATATTTAGCTCTACTTCGACGTATCGAGCACTGTTCTACAGAAAATCGACTCAAGATGTTGTGTATATATATATATGTATATATGTATATGTGTCTATGTACGTATGTGTGTGTGTGTGTATATATATATATATATTTGTTTTTTTTTTTAACTATTGTGGTAATGGGCAATTTAAGCAATTTTGCATTTAACTCCATAAGTAAAAACTACAAGTCTTCCTCAAAAAGTACAGTATGATGTCTACATAAGATCAGTCACAAATGAGTATGTCAACAGAATGGACTGTAACATAGTAGAAATGAAAATGACCTACTTTGGTAGAGGTTTACGTTTGCGAGTAGTTCTTGTTAAAGAATGTTCTTCAAGCTTATTATTTCAAACATTATGTTGTTATTGTATGTGAAATTATTTTTTCTTTCTTGCCTGTTATTTTTAAGATGTTCTCTTCTTTATTCCACTTCAGGCCAAGAGTCCAAAAAAGGAAAATACAGACTTTGAAACAGCTTATGATAAGAGGTAATACATTTATTCCTCTCTCCTATCATATTATAGAGTTGTATCTGAATTTCATTTTATTCTTTGCCTTCATTTTTATATGTCCTGAACAGAAAGTGTCTTGCTCCAGGCCTGATCCTCAGCATGTGCCCTTAGAATCCATTCCTGATTAAAATGCAGTCACGCTTTCTGCCCTTGAGCGTGATGCAAATTAATTCTGGTGATTTGGATGTCCATGGTTGTGGACAGTCTCCATACTGTATTCCCCACCGATACATTAGCTGTCTTTCAGGAAATTAATTTCTGCATCATTCTCTAGTGTGATAGAAAAACTATACATGATAATACTCTAATTTTAGGAGGTTGG
This sequence comes from Neosilurus hyrtlii, assembly GCA_028564935.1. Classification (NCBI taxonomy): domain Eukaryota; kingdom Metazoa; phylum Chordata; class Actinopteri; order Siluriformes; family Plotosidae; genus Neosilurus; species Neosilurus hyrtlii. The sequence continues at coordinate 29,682,259 of JAOUQZ010000035.1, forward strand.
GGTCGGGGGCAGTGACATGCATCACAGATGTGATGAAAGAAAGTAAGAAAGAAATCTCTAGGTCGCTTTCGCACTTTCTTTCACACACTTGCTGTCTGCTATGACAGTGATGGAATGTTTCTTTAATCACAGAATGACACAATCAGAGCAGACACTGCGTAACTCAGACCCTGCTGGTAATTGGCAAAGGGAGGCTGATTTTTTTCAGGGACGAGGTCAAGCATTAAGATGATGCAGCACTATGAGGAGCTCTCTAGTATGAATAGAGTGTAGGAATTGAGTAGCACAGGTTATGGTAAATATAATTACATTTATTTGATTCTCTCACCTCCCCCTTTCATTAAACCATGCCACATAGCAATAACAGCTTCCTTTCCTAAATTTATTTGAGTTTAATTATGGTAATTATACAATTATCAGTGCCAATTAAGCAATATTGTCTAATTGAAGTAATTATGTTCTTGGCATTAGACAATGATTGGTTGTCTTTTAGATTTTCAGAAGTTAATGAACCCGTAATAAGTATTTCCTGCTTTATCTTTACCCTCGCTTTTTTTGTTTGTCTTTTTTTTGGCAGGATAAAGGAAGAAGCAAATGATGGTGACTTTATGCCAGAAAAGAAAGGAAAGAATTCTAAAAGAAAGCCAGGGTCGGGTGATGGTCCTTCCAGCTCCACCACACTTTCTATGTAAGTCATAAATCTTTTAAAATAACTAACATTAGCCTGAAGCCGTATTTACAAGTGACGCGACAGTTGACTATGCAAAGTCAATTATTGCACACAAAACGAGCGATGAGTGGTCAAATTTTCTCAAACGACATATAATGGGTGGGCATGGAACAGAAGTGAATGCAATTCGAGCAAATACCAATCGCAGCTTAAAGATACCATGCGGCCAAATACAGAGTTTGCCAAAACCTTGCGTAGAAAAGTAAACTCGAGTTTAGTTAATGTCAGTGCTCACATCAACAATGAACAAAAAACTTTTTATTTCCGTGTGTAATTATCCTGTGCTTTACGATGGCACCCAGAAAATTTACATGGATAATAAATAACCAGATCTGCCTTGCTTGGGCCCATGTTTCTGAAATGGTCAGCGTTTTTTGTGAGTACATAATTATACATATTTAACTGTTCCCAGTTCATGACGCACAAGAGACTCCATTCTGTACTTGCTGCGCAGTAATGTACATGCAAGTGAGAATAAACGTGGCAAGTTACCGAGGCAACAAGAGCTGCGTTCACACAAACACTTTGGGTTTTTTTTTTTAAACAAAGACTTTGCCACTGAGCGACATGCGAATTTCTACGAAAGTCTTTTGTGAATGCCATCTGAGACATGCAGCATGATGGTAGCTATTTAAAATCATGTTAAACGTATACATTAACAAACAGAAAAATGGTTGCTCATGCATTAGAGATTTAAATGTATAAATAGGTCAGCCTTAATATCAGATTGATTTATGTCCAGATTATTTGTCACACGTACCGAGAAACGGACTGGCTATGACTTATACTTAGTGACACCATGCTTAAAAATGAGATGACGGGGGAAAATATATTTGCATGTGCTTTTGGCTTCTTTTTTAATAACTGACTCTAGCAACATTAAAATTAGCTTAATACATTAACATTAGCTTACCATGAAGGTTGTTTTAACGGTAGTTTGAGTATTTGTTTGTTAGCAGGATTCCACAAAAAGTCATATAAAGATTTTCAAAAAATAAATACCAGAGATCGGGATCTGGATCAAAATTGGGTCTGGGAAATTTTTAAAGGATTCTTTAACATTGCAAGACAGAATTAATGCTTCAGCTGTTATCTGGGGCTTAAACCTGAACTCTTTCTTTCATTATGAAAAAAATAATTAACTATAAGGAAAGTGCTGAAACTTGTAACTTTGACTCATTTGAGAATTAAACCGCGCCCCTATGTTTTTGACATTAGATGATTAGTTATCCTTTAGATTTTCTAAAGCTAAATGAACCCGGAATAAGTATTTTCTGGTTAATCTTTCTCTTTCTCTGTTTTTGGCAGGATGAAGGAGGAAGCAAATGGTGGTGAATTTATGGCAAAAAGTAAAGGAAAGAATGGGAAAAGAAAGCTGGAGTCAGGTGATAGTCCTTGCAGCTCCACCACACTTTCCATGTAAGTTATAAATCCTTTGAATACCTAACATGAGCTTGAGACATGCAGCATGATGGTGGCTAGTTAAAATCATTTGAATGTTAGGCATGTTAGCAAACAGAAAAATGGTTACTCATACATTCGAGTTTTAAATGTATTCATAGGTCAGATTTAATATCAGTGATTTACACCCCTGTTATTTGTCACATGAACTGAGAAACAGACTCCCTGTGAAATTCTTACTTCCTGTGACAGTTTATCTTTTTATAACTGGTTTTAACAACGATTACACTGAGCTTATTAGGTTTTTACTATGTTTGCGTTTGGTTGTAATCAGGATTCCGCAAAGTTTACATATGGATTTGGATGAAATTACCTCCAGAGCTGGGGCTGTGGACAAGACGAACTCCTTTTAATTTTGGAGATGATCCAGATCATGTTTTGGGCTTAGGAAGCTTTTAAAGGATTCTTTTACATTGTAAGATCGGATAATCTTTACCATTTTGGTTTGCATGGGGGATTGCTAGACTCGGTCGAGGTTTGTGCCCTCGGACTGATCTTGTCTGACAAACATAAAAAGAACTTCAAAAACCTACCTAATTTATGAGCTATTTAATGCCTCAGCTATTGTTGTCTGTATTAGGACTTAAATCTGAAGTCTTTCTTTATACATTTAAAATGAACCATATTGAAAACCACAGAAACCCAAACCCTACCAATCTGCTGAAATGTCTTAAGTGAGTTCCGCCGCCAAGCAGTAGGTGTGAGTGGGGTGGGTGTCAGTAACTCTGTAGATGGTGTTTAAATCTGATATAGACTGCACATTGTGTTTAGTTAAAAATTTTTAAAATCGATTTACTACACCAAATTATCTTTCCGTTATGCATGTAGGCAAACGTAAGCAAGTAGCAAACCTGTTTAGCATGTTTTCTATGGTGACCAATTACTTGCTTGGTATGTAGGGTTAACGGTTTCCACAAAGTTGGTGCTTTTAGCTCATTACATCAGGATCTACTGTAGGAACTACAGGACATTTACATAACTGACACGAGATTGTCAGGTCCGTGCTAAAAATAGATCTGAAGCATGAAAACATGCCCAAGTCTCGTGTTTACAGATATAATACTTGCTTACGGCAATACTGGTGAAAACTGCTGCATTAATTCTCTCTGAAGCAAAACGTACCCTTTAGATGGATGACTGAGAAACATGTCTGGTATAAATAGGGCTTTAAAATCAAATTAAATCCAAACATAAAAGCTTGCATACATTGTTTACTACTTTGCACATTAAAAAACTGTATTGTTAATACAAGTTTCTTCGTGAAAGAAAAAAAAAACCAAGCACACGGGTGACATTGTACTGCAAAAAATCACGTGATTCGTATGTATCTGATAGTAAATAAATAAATAAATTTGCATATGAATATCGGCAGGCATACATCTTGTTCATCACTACATAGTTATTGTCACTACATTTGTATTTTATTTTATATATATATTTTTATATTCTACATTTTTATATTTATATTAAACCTTTAACTATTGGTATTGAAATAGTTGGTTATTATTTTTATTTTTCTTCTTGATATTGATAGTTTTTATTCTTTAAATTTTAGGACAGTCGTAACAAGCATTTCACTACATATTGTGCTGTGTATGATTTTGTATGTGACATAAAATTTCATTAAATTTGAAATTTAATTGTTCATTTAATACTTGCTCATGTAAATAAGCTGGTGTTTGTCTGATGTATGTAAACTGAAGATCGTATTATATATGTTATACTAGTTTATATATGAATTGTCAGTTTAATATCTGTATTCTGTTATTTTTGCCGTCATCTTGCCTTATATGTACTGA
>JAOUQZ010000035.1:29699036-29716588 GCA_028564935.1 Neosilurus hyrtlii
AGGCTGTAGTATGGGGATTCCAAGGACGGCCCACATTTTTTTCTTTTTTTTTTTTCTTTCTTTCTTTTTTTGGGGCTGATGTTTCCTTGTAGTATATACTAGAACAATCATTTGCTTGTGGCTCAGTGGATGCTGCTGAATTCTTGTCAAAGTTTTGTCTCTGCGACTATTCAGCGATACCCACCTAACCTATGGTGCATAATTCCTAATAATCCAGATACACACACACACACACACACACACACACACACACACACACACTAACTAAGAACCTGCTGGCCATTTGTAGGTGGTGTTTTGCTTATTTTTTTTGACAGCAGCCCCAAGTAATGCATTTAACAAATGTGTTCAGTTAAGCAGTTAGGTTGGTGCGTGTATACCCTTTCTCCTCGTCTTTTACCCATGAGAATAATGCAAATAAGAATAAATAGCATATTACTCGCAATATGTTGTTACCTCTTCAGGATACAAGATGAGTAATATAACTATACACTATTTTTCATTGTGACCAAATACTGCAAAATATATATAAGTGAATGTAATGGAGACTGGGGAAATTTTGTTTCAAGAATATAAAACTTATATTGTCCTGACAGTTTTGAATTCAGAAGTGCTTTAGGTACCACTTTGCTGACCTTGCATCTACTCTTTAATGGCTTTTTGATACCAAATATAAGGACACTTATGCACCTAATCACTTGCACTTTGTAAAGGTGCAGCCTGGACTGAGATTTTTCACCTCATCATATTTGTTGTTGCATGTTGTTATGCTTGACGTCTTCGGTGTGTATTTGTGCTGTAGGCAAGCCTGTAAAGCTGAGCCTGGCTGCTGAGGAAGTGGCTTTGTTCTTCGCTCAGATGCTGGATCATGAGTACACCACTAAAGATGTGTTTCGTGACAACTTCTTCAAAGACTGGAGGAAGGTAGGTGGAGATGATTCATTCCTCTCCATATGGACCCATAGATGTAGATGTATACTGTGATGGGGAAGCACTTGCCAGTGCTAAGCTTTCGAACATTTCTATGCATGCTTAGAAAACATTTTTAAGCTGGGTAACCTGGAAAATGTAGATAAGCTGTAAAATGTAAGTGTAGATAAAATGGCCTGGAGTTATTAGGACAGGTTTGGTCTTGGCCATTTACATATAGTATATTTCACACAAATTCATTCATTCATACATTTTCTAAGCCGCTTATCTAATAAGGGTCACGGGGAGGTTGGTGACCATCTCGGCCGACTCTGGGCGAGGGCAGGTACACCCTGGACATAATTGCTTGTGATGCCATTGCAGGGCAACACACAGACAAAACCATTCACACTCACATCTAGGGGCGATTTGAAACAGCCAATTAGCCTACTGTGCATGTTGTTGGGAGGAAACCGGAGTACCTGGAAGAAACCCACAGGGAGAACATGCAAACTGCACACAGAAACACCCGAGCCCAGGAATCGAACCCAGGCCTTCTTGCTGTAAGGCAGACGTGCTAACCACTGTGCTACCGTGCCACTCCATTTTACACGAAAGAAATTTTAAAAGGGTAATGGCAGAGATCTTTTTAACTATGACAGATGGTCTACCTGTGATTATTGTTAGCCTGAGAGATGATGATTACATATTTTGGCAAAAGGCTTGTGATTTCTTTCCCCTGTTCCTAATTAGCTGTTAAAAAAAATCACAATTAACAATCATCCAGAAACAACAGCCTAAAGAAGATAAGAAAACAAGCCTTAGCACCATGTCAGGTTTAAGGATAGTAGAAAAGGGCATATTAATCTTACCAGCGGTGAAGTCGGGAACTGCTTGCAGGCAGTAGCAACTGCAAAAACACTGCAGTAATTAACAATTATTTGCTGAAGGCAAAGTGAATGTCACTGAATTGTCCCTAAGAGAGAATATGGTGACATTCACCAAGCCTGAGGTGAGTAATTAGTTAAGTATATTCTACACGGAAATATAAGCACACGTAAACGAGATTTATTTGGTTTATTAAAAAAATAATAATTAACTCAGGTACAGGTGAGCACAACACTGAGTTCCACAAACAGGTGCATAAACTGTGTAACTGTCTTTTTGCCTCGTTTAAAGTATTAGTATATACTACATAGAAACAAAAAGAGAAGTAACGTACAATTACATTTTTGTAGTTTATATTCACACATTTCTCAAATCATAGGCAGGTGAGCTCTGAGGTCTGTGTGCTTCTCACTCAAATAATCATTTAAAATGTTACTGTATACTACACAGAAACACAAGAAAAACAAACTAAAACAAGACTTTTATCGTTTATTTTTCCATTTTAAAGCATGAAAATGATGCCGCCTGCTCCAAGTAACCATGACAAACCATGAGTCACCTGTTCTGATTCGTTATCCACTTGGAATAATGTCTTATGTCTCTGAGCTAGCGAGCCAATCAGATTGCTGTGTAATATATAGTAACGTGCATCTTCATGTCATAATTTGTCTCGTTTCTTCATAATCCTGACTGTTTTACAGTTGATCTGCAGCTGCTGAAATAATTTAAATCTGAGAACCCAAAAAGTGCCTTTTTTTTAAATTAAGTTCATTTATAATCCGAAGCATTAGTAAGGTCAGGCACAGGTTTTTGGGTGAGAGCAGTGGGGACTACCGTGTTTCCCCGATAATAAGACCTACCCCGATAATAAGAACTAACCTTACTTCAGCAGAACGGTCCAAAATAAGCCCTACCCCGAAAATAAGACTTAGCTAAATCCATATTTTGTCTGCACCCTCCCCTCATTTTCTATGAATGCACGCGTGTCAGCGCTATTTACAGCAGCGCCGCGGAGGAGAGACAGAAAAAGAGGACGTTAAGGGAACAAAACAGCAAGTAAAGTATTATAATGCAGTACTGAGGGGCATGATGGGGTTAAAGCAGGACTGGAGGAGCATAACAGTCATCATTTTACTGGTATTATCCTGTCTGTTTTCACCCCAGACATGAGAGCAAAAAGGAAGAGCTACACCACTGAGTACAAGAAAGCAGTTGTGGAGAAATCACTTACCTGTTTATTGAAATTGCTGTTACTGTTAAATAAAATAAAACCTACCCCGAAAATAAGCCCTATGGTGTTTTTTGAGCCGAAAAAAAAGACACTGTCTTATTATCTGGGAAACACGGTAGTAGTCGGCATTCTAGTTCATCCCGAAGGCTTTGTTTAAACCACTTTCTCTTCCACACCAATCCGAAACACTCCAATCATAGCTTTGCACACGAATACGACCTTTTCTGACAATAGTTTGGACCACATCTGGTTATGATCAGGTGTCCACACACTTTTGCACACAGGGTGTTTTTGTCTAATGGTAACCAGGTTGAAAATACACTGGTAAATTTTCTTTCAAATGAATGAAAACCAAAATACTTCTAAAAGGTATTATTTAAAGTTGAGGCACAGAGACACTCAAGAGCAGAAGCGAGGAGCACAATGAGTATTGACATAAATAAAGACAAACTCAAAAATCAATCAAGTGATCAGTGTGCAGAGTGAAGGCAGGTGTGAATGATTATGTACAGTGCGCTCAGTTGCAACAAGCTAGCACGAAAAAAGCCGGTTTATCGTGAACACATACTTCTGATAAAGATTCATTTACAAACTACGCACAGTGACATCAACAGTAAAATAAAGTCCTAAAGTCTAAAGCAAAATTACCAGTTCTAAAGTAATCAATAAAGAACGATTAGGTGGTGTGTCATACTGTATCGTCTCGTTGCATTTTGTAAGGTTTAATCTGTATTGAATCCTTCTGTATGGCAGTATTGCCGCTGCACTTGAACTATCCAATCAGACATTTGAATTTCATGTTCTTTGTCTGCAAGCTGTTGTATAAGAAAACCTGTAGTGGCTTATAAAAGATAGAACTTGTTTTTAACTGTTTGTGGGTATGTAATCGCTAGACAGAGAAATGTTTCCCAACAGGGAAAGCACACGTTGTGATGTGATCAAAGACTTGATGTGAAGTTAAGATCTCATTTTTCTTAATGAGATGAACTCCGCCACATATAAATACCAAAAAATAGACACATTGTGAATCTTTGGATATGATCAGATTTAAAGTGGTTTTCACCATAATTGCTACATATCTGCTTTTTGGAAATAAAATATGCTGGAGATGTGATAGAAAGCGATTGTTCACTGGTTTGTCTGGAACTCAGTATTTTGCTGTTATATGATATGACGTTACACTTTAGGACAAATGTAATACAATAAAGAATACGATAAAAGTTATGTAAATTCTCTCTCACATAACTCTTAATTTTATACTTTTAAACAATTGGTTAATGATGCACAGGACGTGACCCTGCTGTACTTCGAACAAGAGCAGCGAGAGTGCAAACCTCTGCCAAGCAAACAAAAAACATACAAACTACACAGTGCCCCCTGCTGGTGACCTTCCAAAAAACAAACCTATCCCTCAATGAAAAGAATCATTTAAAAAAAAAAACAATCCTGGATCCAGAATTTGATCTGGATCATCGCCAAAATCTGATGGAGTTTTCCTTGTCCAAAACCTCAGGTAGACATTCTATGAAAATCTACCCATACCTTTTGTGTATTCACACTAAGAAACACACAAACAGACTGAGGGTAAAACATAACCTCCATGGGGGAGGCGATAAAGAATCCAAAATTGCCATTTTATATCAAGAAGAAATGAAATATACCTGTTCAGAATGTAATACTCTCTTTCTTGAAAACAGAGCTGCACACAGACCACTGAGTAAAACTGTAAGTACTCAAATGCTGAAATAATTTAAAATGTTATAGTAGCCTTTAAAGCATAAAGCTTACCAGTTGAGGACCAACTGACAAACTCAGCGTCTGTTTTTATAGTGACTATTTTATAGTGTCTTTGCTCTTGGAGCTTTTTTGTAAGGATGCTGAGGTATGCATGAAATCTGCTCAGCATGCTGGCTCTTACATTACTGTCAGAGAAGCAGTGTTTCAATTTAGCATGTTTCCTGAATCTTTGATGCATTGTGGTCATTTTATGATTTAGCACAGAAAAAAATTAACGTACTTAAACCTTTAATATCAGAGAGTTCAAACCACTTGACCAAATCATTCTAGATTCATGTGTCCCTTGTTCCACTGGGAGGATAACAGCTGCTCTTTTGGGATTCTTTTGTTTAAAAAAAATTATTGCACAAGCTTATTTTCTATTCATTTTTACATCATACTTTGTTTTCATGTTGTCTTTGTAGGCTGTTAGTCATCAGTGCTTTTTTTCTTTTCGTTCATCAGAGAAAGACAAAATCTGTACTCCATACTGAATTTCTTAAGGCAGAAGTTTTTAATTTAACATGTATTTTTAAAAAAGCTGCTCTTGATTGTGGTGTGAGGCACCATGCTGCTAGACTTTTAGTGCCCACTTCAATTCATTATGAGTTAAATTACTGTGCACAAATGACGTATGACCTTTTCAGAACCAGAAACATGTAGGTGTGTGGAAATGCTAACCAGACATTATAAAGAGCAGTGCAAACCTGACATGTACCACTCAGTCACTTTATGGTTCTTCAAACCTGAAAAAATACACGTGCTAGCCAGACTAAGAATATACAGTATTCTGCTTGTGCCATGCCATCCTTTATTATGTTTTTATACATCATCCTTATCTTGTTTAATAAGGATATCAGGTAACCACAAGTCTGGGAAGTGTATTGGACTTGCACTTACTCAGTAGTGACCTAGCTTAGAACTTGTCCAACCTTGTTGCTTATTTTTGATTTATTGCCATGGTGGTGGCGGCAGAGTTATTGTTTTCTGTCTTACCAGGCGTCCATTATCTAGTACAGGTTCTGAATTCATGGTTAAGGTCACTTGAGGACATCTTTGTACATATTTTTTTACACTCTGCAGGCTGAGTGTCTGCATAGATTTGGACCAGATTTTCTCCAGTCTCTCATTACTAAACGCTCATGAACTGGTGCAGGTTTTAAGGACGTAGGTCAATTCTATAAGGGAAGAAACACTCATGAACTCATTCAGTTCATTCAGGTCACCAACTGATTTAATTTTATTGCCACATAATGGAATTCATGCTCTCATATCCTGGCATACCCATCACTCTGGTATAAGGTAAATTTTGCCTCCTCGGATCACATGACCATTGTATATTGCTCCAGATTCTGATCTTTATGCTTCTTAACAGACTGACACTCTTATTTTCACTACTGTCTTTTTGTATTTAAAAAAAAAAAAACAATTTAACTTCAGCGGTTGTTTACATGATCTCCAATCACAGTCAGTCAAGATCTTTTTTCCAGCTACATTTGTTGTGTGGGTGTTCACTGTCCCTCTAGGTTTTATTAATGTTTATGAGAGTGTTTAACCCAATTTTAGTAATTTCAGCAACCTCTTTAGTTATTTTATTTACTTGGTCTATGTAAATACGTATATAGTAATTCGACCCTGCTGAAACACAGTGACAACCGTTAGATATGTCTTCCTGACATGGTTGTTAAAGAAATTAGACCGTACTCACCACATCAGTCAGGTTTAAACTACATGTTGACAGCTGAAACATTTCAGCTTTAAAATAATTATCCAGTCCAAGGCTCTTGTTTATTTAAATTCAGGTATCGACAATTTTTAGTCAGGGCAGTGTAATTTAAAAATCTGATTATGAACAACTCTTATTTTTAAAAAAAGAGGCTCACAATCTGTCATATTATTGTATTTGGCTCTTTTGTCTATTGTAACACGGCTGTAGCCTTAATTTTCAAATAAGACTAAGTGAAAGTGCTATAACGGCAAACGTCTGTCCTAAAATAGTGTTTTACAAGAAATGGACTTTCCCAGCAAGGTTAAGACCGCTTGAACCTTTGTGCACTTTAGCTAAATGAAATCAATCTTGTTCCTGCAGAAGGCAAACATTAAAAAGGATCAAGAAGAAAGTCTATTCATTCCTGTTAAGCTATAGATACAATAGATTTGGGATTGGAACAAGCTGCAGTATCACATTTGAAGTAGTACAGCATTAATGATTTCACATTTTCCATTAATCTCTTTATATGTATGGCCAACCAAGAAAGATTATTGAACTTCACATTTATTTCCCTCGCTCTTCAGTGTTTTTATCATTTCAGATAGATTCTTTTGGAGTTCAAAGACGTCTTCGGAAGTTTTTCTTTCTTTTTTTTTTTCTTCCCCTGGTCAGATATGCCTGGTTGAACGAGAAGAGATGGATGATAGATGGTTCACTAGAAGAAGGACCCGACCCGAGTAGGGCCTAGAGCCTATCATGCAGAATTAATTTCGTGCTGCTTAGTGCTCAATGCTCTTGAAAATGCGATTTGTATAAAGGCATTGATATGCTAATCCAGACAACTCGCTTTCCTCCCGTATGAACAAATCCAATTTAACTTTTTTATTATAACACTGAAGCCTCGCCTCGCCTCAGTGAGCACAGTCCCCGCCCACTGTGCCACTGTCAATCATAAGGAGTGAGTGAGGAAGTGAAAGATTGAAAGAAGGAGGAAGAGATTGATATGCGTGTGCCTGATATCATTGCATAGCCCGATGTCTAAATTGATGCAAGAACCACACAGTGCCACTTCACACCACAGATTGTTTATATCTTATAGATCCTACAAATTTACTAAAGGCCATGCTGGGTTTTTTTTTTATTTAAATTCCTGATTATAAAATATTCCCTAGTGCTGATGAACCGAATGAATCAGCATGCATGTGATGTGATGACATCCTTACTTTCTGAACACACTGGCTTCTGCAGCGCTGAGCGAACAGTAATGAGGAAGTAGAAGGTTATGTGGAAGTGCACACTTGAGAGTGTGCACAGATAGGGCCGATGTGTCGATGTGTTTTAGTGCTCTCACTAATTAGCTCGCATTAAATGCCCATTTGCACTAATGGGATGCACAAGAACGCAGCTTACACAGTGTAGATATTCTGTGTACTCGATACACCAGGGTTGTTGAAGTAAAATTTGTGTAGTCATATAAACTTCTTTGCCTACAAAGGCACAGATGAGCAACTATAATGAATGAAAGGTGGCAAGTGGTATCTCTTAATCATGAGTGGACAATTCTGTAGAATGGGATAAGCACATTTTCTCCCTGAAACCAGTCAGCTGCAGCTTTTCAAACTGCTGTTCATGCTGTGCAACACACTCTAAGGAAAGCGCTTTTACACACCATTCCACACGCATGAGCCCAAAGATGGACGTTATTGGCTTTTGATGCAGTGATCGACAGGTGAGAGAGAGTAGAGAAGCACTGGGATGTAGAATCAATTGGATGCAACCTTGCAATAATATGAATGCTGCGCTGTTGTTCCACTCAGGAGGGGTATGCCTCACTTCTGTATTCTAACATACACTATAACTGTAATAATGTACTTTGCATACTTTCCAAGTGTACGAGCTAGCTAAGACATAATCTGAGGGACATTAGAACGTTATTAAGCGTATTTATTGGCATTTTTAAAAGATGATCTTTGTAGGATGAGAAATGTGCAGGTATATGAAGCATTGAGCAGAACTTTGAAACTAAAGATGCTAATTATTGATTTAAAGGCTGTTGTGAGTCCATTTAAGAAGCGGTTTAAAGTTTAGTGTACTTTTACTAGCTTCAATCTGGTTCACTACAGACGTTAATATGCAACCTTTGCCTTTGTGGTGGACGCAACATTTTATATCATTAAGCATTTTATGATAAAAGCGTCAAATTTAGGTTTTATTATTTATTAACAGTAGGCTAACTTGCCTGAGATCAAGAAAAGTGGCCAAAGGCATTTGTATTATGTGGTTATTTTGACAAATACAGTTAATTAACAGAAATTATTGGGGATGATACGTGATTGTTGGCGACAGCCTAAAGTCACTGTGCATATCCGAAAATGCTGCCATGGAAAATGTACTTCCCAGGCACAAACCTGCCCAAATACAAATCTTTGTTGCATAGAGTGTTAATCATACCTTGACATATCTAAAACTTTTTAAGACGTGTATGATGACATCAGGTAGGTACAGTGATGACTTTTGGCGTACTCGTTGTTCTAAGTGCCTATTGTTCGCTTCTTCAAACTGGGCATGTTTAGCTGTGTGATGGTGTTTTAAGTGTCTAGTTAGGTTTTCTTGTTTGCTCACGGTTTTATTTGGCCTTTCATGTATTACATATTGCAAGCTTTGTGTTTTTTTTACTCATAGTGAGGAACTTCCACACTGATGACATAAGCTTAAAGTGAGCACAACTGTGACGTTATTGTCTGCACCAGGACCATATGGACTGGCTCAGAAAGGGGAAATATATGAGACTGCCTGGCAGATCTCTGGTCAGGGTCAGTCATACTGAAAATCGTCCAATTCCGTTCTCCAGTTGGTTACTCGTTCTTTAGGGAAGAAGGAGTGTTATTGTTTTTTGATCTGTGTTGTTTCTTTAAGTACCTATCAGGCATTGGATATGCAAACATCTCATTTTTGATTCTCAGTTTTATTATTTTTCACTTTATGAAATATTTGTTAGTCATTTTGAGAAATGGTTGCCATGGTCCCCAGGGGCTATATTTGAAGTGCCTCCCATTCTAAATCTGATCAGACTGAGTTTTTCTACCCAGTGTGATGCTTTTATCATAAAAGACACAATTGATAGGCTCAACTGCCTTACTTGAAAGGCTGAGTCTATGAGAAGACATGAGCTCTTGTTTCCAGTCATGTAGCTAGTCTGCAGTCCAATGAAAAGCCTTTAATGAAATACAGTGATTGCAGTAAAATGCATGGGACTGGATAAACCACAACAGATGATCTGCTACTGAAGCTGAGCTTGTGAATAACTTTTTTTTCCCCATGTTTATGACTCCTGTTCTGTACAATTATACATGTTATTTTCTAATTGTCTGTATTGAATTATTTATGCAAAATGCTCAATACATTACCACTGAGGTCATGCTACGATGATGTCAGAGCTGATTTGTTCATTGTAATGGCTCTTTGAGCTGCCGCATGTGTCAAAAAGGCCAAACACTTTGCAGTCCATTTCACTCGTCCCCTGTGCCTCCATCCCTCTCCGGCTTATACACGCGCTGCCCCAGGGGTGCCATTTGGGTCTGCATGTGTGTGTTTGTGCGTGTGAGTGAGTGTGTACACGCACAAAATGAACAGAATGAGGTGTTGTTAGAGAGAAATGGGGTCACTCTTTTGGGAGATTAAAATTGAAATTGCATGTATGCGTTCCCCTGACGCTAGCCCCAGGTAGGCAGATTACAGTGATTCGCTGTTAGGAAGACATTTAACAATGTGAAAAAGGAAAAAGTGGGATATATAATGCAACCAGAGTGGCGTTAAAGCCGTCCCCCGAGCTGTGAACCCCCCCCCCATTTAAACATTTCTGCCCTTCTGTTTCACCTCCTTCCTGTGCTCTAGAGATTGAATGATCATTAGCAGCGAGGCAGGTCAGCGCTTAGATTTTCTCAGGTGGTTTGGATTAGCGCGAGATTTGCGTTCCATTAAGGCTGCCATTAGCTTGGTATGCACTGAAGCAAGAAGCTTATTTAAATTGATTTTATGCAGACGTTGTTAGAACTATAACTCATGTTCATGTTTTTAGGATACCTGTGCTTCTTATAGGTGTTGGATCAGAAAGCATTGTTGGAGTCAGTGGTGTGTGTGTGTGTGTGCGTGCAGGAGATGACTCTGGAGGAACGGATGCTGATCACTGACCTCAATAAGTGTGACTTTGGTGAGCTGCATGCCATGCACAGGGAGAAAGTGGAAGCAAGGAAGAACATGAGCAAAGAAGAAAAACTGGTGTGTATACCAGCATCCAGAAACCAAAATCATGCATAAGATAACAAAAACTATTTCTGACAGTTTATTCTTAACATGTGTTATTTCTAGTTTTTTTGTTTCAGATGTCTGTATGGTAATCTTCCATATTGAAATCAGGCTACACCAATTAGATGCAGTATAGAATTTCTCACCTTTGCCTTTTTTCACTAAAAGGCAACCGATGAGGTGTATGCAAGGGAAAGCAAATGATAGTTTTATTAGTGACATATCACATTTAATATTTACAACTCAGTTTAGCAGGCGATGTACGTTCCTAACCTCACCTATGGTCACGAGCTTTGGGTAGTGCCGGAAAAAACAAGATCGCGAATACAAGCGGCTGAAATGAGCTTCCTTTGCAGGGTGGCAGGGCTCTCTTAGAGATAGGGTGAGATGTTTGGTCATCCAGGAGGAGTTCGGTGTAGAACTGCTGCTCCTCCGCGTTGCGAGGAGCCAGTTGAGGTGACTCGGCATCTGATTAGAATGCCTCCTGAACCCCTACCTCCCCGGTGTGGTGTTTCGGGCATGTCCAACTGGGAAGAGACCTCGGGGTCCACCGAGAAGATGCTGGAGGGACTGTGTTGTGACTGTGCTGGTTTGGGAATGCCTCGGTGTCCCCCAGGAAGAGCTGGAGGAAGTGGCTGGGGTGAGGGACATCTGGACCTCACTGCTTAGAATGCTGCCCCCGCGACGCGACCCTGGACTAAAAAGAGGAAGAGATGAAGATGAAGATATCCAACTTGATTTGTAAATGCTTCAGTGTGTTCCTGTTTCTGTTGTGGAGTAACCTTACTGAGCCTGTTAAAATGATATCATGATGTATGGTCAACTAGTTGACTGTATTAGTCGAGATTAAAGGAAACAAATAAGTGTGTAAATTCTGAGGGAGAGGATGATCATACACTTGTACAGCCATGTTATGTCTTTGGAGGATAGCTTTGTAAAAGTTAAGAACTGTTGGGCTTTTTACACCAGAGCCTACTGACTCATCACAGCCTGAACTTATCCCACTTTCTGTAGTGTGACACGGATAGGAGTTTAACCCCTGCTGGATGCTAGTACATCACAGATTATCTTTCCAGTATTTTAACTGGAATCAGTTTATGCTGCTGGGTGGACAGATGGACAGAGGCACACTTGTGGATAAGACCTTGCCCAGGGATCTTAGCACAGTGGGGGTCTAACAGAGATTCGAACCCACAACCTATCGATCATGAGCCCAGCACCCTAACCACTACACCAGCGAAAACACGCACACTTTGTAGAAGTAGTTTGAAATAAAAAGTTGTTGATGAATGTTTGGGCTGTAATCTGTAGCAAAGGTATATACAGGTTTTTGTTGTAATCGCTATTACAATTTACCGTTCAGACAGTAAAATAGTTAAAAGCTGCTGTTACATGGGTACTTGTGCCCGGAACAAGTTGCCTTAGTACAACTTCCTGTTTTTTATTTTTGAACAACTTGACACAAGTGAGCAAAATTTCTTTCACTTTTCGAAGTAATTCTAAGACGTCTTGTTCCGGGAGCACCTTGCGATCTGAATGTAGTCAGTGACACATAGGAGGGTTTACGTATGTTTACAATGTTAATATAACAAAAATGCTTCATTTATTTATGTAGAAAATAATAAATAAAATAATTTCAGGTGTAATTGAGGTTAAAAATAATTTTAAAAAATTGTGCATTCTGGTATTATTTTGTGTACAACTGAACCTTGTGTGGGGGTTTTTTTTCTTCTCTTTTTTTTCCAACTCTCTAAACACCACCTCTGGTTGAGAATCTAAGTAACACCACAACTGAAAGGTTAAATAATCCATTGTCCATCTTTTAGTTTTTTTTTTACTGTTATTTATTGGTGATAGCGTTATCACCAATCAGCTGACATTATCTGTCCCTATTAAGCATGTGACAGAAGTAACCTAAGCCAGTCCCTCTTTCAAAGCTGTCAAATATTCATGTTACGTTAAGACTTTTTTCAATTTTTCTTTTTTTTAACTCATCAGGTTCTTAAAGAGGCCAATCAGAAGGTTCTGGAGGAGTTTGGCTACTGTATGTTGGATCACCATAAGGAACGCATAGGCAACTTTAAGATTGAGCCTCCAGGACTGTTCCGCGGCAGAGGAGAGCATCCTAAGCAGGGCATGCTGAAGAAGAGGATCCAGCCGGAGGATGTTATCATCAACTGCAGCTGGTAAAGGCACACAGGCTCAAAGGATTCATCTGCAGAGTGATAGAAGATCTTGTGTTAATCTCTTCTAGTGCCAGAGTATACTGTACAAGCCCAAGGCTTTTTCTACACAAGTTTCTTCGGCTCAGCACTTTGTGCTTACTCTTGCACGTTTTTAAGGACTCCATATTGGTTTGATGTGTGCTGGCCTGAGAAAACCTCTGAAATTATCAGACATGACATTTTCTACTCAGTGTAGGTTGAAAAACTACAGGTTTTCCTGAATATGTTTATCTTTTACATATTCCTCAATCACAAGTAAAGTTACAGCCGTTTAAAATCTAAATGCCAACCCCTCCCTCCCTCCCTCCATGTTTATAACTTAACATCCTTTTGAAAATACATTAAGAACAAAATTTTATGACTTCGATAGAGATCAAGTTTTCACTTCACCAGTACTCTGCACATCAGTTTGTTTCATGTGCCTGGTGTGGCATTTAAACACGGGCCTTACTTTTATCGTTATCTCTAATCATGCTAACATCAGTGAGGAGATAATCATAATTCAATCCACTCTGCTTTGTTTTTTGTAACAACTTCTTCTTAGATCATTTTAAAACTTTTGGTCTGATGAAATCATGAGAAATTAGAACAAAAACACTCATAGAACATCTCAGAGACATCCAAGGGTAGTAGTCAACTGATTTATGTCTGGTCTATACGTCTGGATATATTTCCAAAATTACTAGAATTTTGTAAAAATACGGTTGAGCCTAGCTGAAGCCTCCACATTGATGAATACTCAAGTATTACTGGTAACCATGAATATGGATTGTGGTATGGAGTCATTGGCTTTTTGTACGTTGGATTTGTTTCCTTGCTATTGAACTTTACTGCCATCTACTGGATTTTGCAATGTATGGCATTGTTGAGTGTAAAGTCCTGCCAAGGCTAAATGTCCTCTCTCGCAATGTGAAACTAGTGAAAGGTAAGCTGAATCAGTGTTTCCACCCCATAACTTGGATCAACTTCAGTGTTTAAAGGGTTCTTCCTATGCCCAGGCTACAGGCTTCCACCAAGTTTCATAGAAATCGGCTTGATAGGTTTTGCACATTCCTGCTTGAAATCTGACAAACAGCACTGAAAACATAACCTCCTTGGTTCAGATATTGACACTTGGCTAAGATTTAGACGTCTTCATGTGTATTGTCTGTTTTTGCTGGCTGTTTATGTGTCATGTTTGCAGGCAGACAGCTAAGGAAGTCATCCAAAAACTTTTTCTGCAATTTGGTGAAAAATTTTGCTTTTTTTTATTATGGTAAAAAAGTCTCAGAACCAAATTTCCACTACAGTAACCACTGTTGACTCATAAGGTTGTAGGTTATATGGTCATTGATGATTTCATTTTTGTGTTTCATAACAAATATGGCCAGTCGTTTCTGGGTGGGTTTTGCATGTTCTCCCCATGCTTGCATGTGTTTTCTCCAGGTACTCCGGTTTTCTCCCACAGTCCAAATACATGCGCAGTAGGCTAATTGGCTGTTCCAAATCGCCCTTAGGTGTGAGTGTGTGTGTGTGTGTGTGTGTGTGTGTGTGAATGGTTGTATGTGTGTTGGGCCTGCAGTGGTCTGGCAGGCTGTTCAGGGTGTACCTCGCCTTTGCCCAGAAATGGCTGAGATTGTCCCCATCCTCTCCGCAGCCCTAATTAGGATTAATTGGCTTAGAAAATGAATGAATGAAAAGAATGTGTAGGTGCAGGTTTCTTCACCCTAGTCAAATAAATGTGAACATGACAACCTATATATTGATTGTGATTTCTGATCTGGCCTACAGTGATTCCCGTATCCCAGCGCCCCCTTCTGGACACAGTTGGAAAGAGGTGCGACACGATAACACGGTAACTTGGTTAGCCAGCTGGAATGAGAACATCCAGGGTTCCTGCAAATATGTCATGCTCAACGCGAACTCGAAACTGAAGGTATAATTTTGTGCTGCTCTTCTCGGTTTTCTTTCCCCATCCTCCCCTTTTCCCTTGTTATTTCCCTAAGCACGTCAATCTGTATTTGCCTTCCTTGGTTAATAGATTACTCGTGATGACATTTAGCTGTAGTGCCGGGTGCTGCTTAATCAAACTAGAGCAGAGACCAAAATGTTTTCTGCAGCAGTGTGCTTCATCCCGTCCCCCTCGCCACGTGCTTCATCTTGTCATTTGTCGCGCTCCATTCGTTGCCTTTCTCACACACAATCAAATCAGGATACAAAGCAATCAATTCCATCATTACTCAATTACCCGCATGTCACAATAAGCGAGGTTATTCCCACAGGAATGCAGATTAAAATGAGTTACGAGCTGCACCTACTCCTCTCCTCTCTGCCATTACTGCAGCTCTGCCTCACTGCCTACGACCGCTTTATTTTTCTCTCTGGCTTTCTTTTTGTGCCTCCTTTCAACTCGAAAGCCATAAGCACATACATAGTTGTCAGTTTGTCAGAGTGTTATTGTGGCAACATGCAGTGTGTAGGGCTGCAGTGTTTTCCGACATTTAAGTTCATGCAAGCATAAAGCACAAGCTGAACTCTGACTCGGTGCTGATTAAACGCAAGAGGAAATCTCATGGTGTTACATTTCAGGTGTGGAGAATGTGTATGTCTGTAGAAAAGTCTAGTGTAAGCCTTATGAAGGTTGTGTTAAGGTGTCCATTTGACAAAATGATCATATCCTGCTATCTGGACACCTCTATGATGTATCATGAAATTTGTTATAATGAAGTGCCAACAAAAAACAGTCTTGAACTCAATTCAGAGCAATATTTAAGTTTAATTTTAATATTTTCATACTTTTCCTTCTAAAATATTTAGTATTATTATATAGCGATGACAGTAAGCACAATCTATTTGGTCGAGGCACGGGCAATAAATCGTGTATAGCCCGGTACGTATCCGACCGGCAGCTTGGCCGTAAGCTAGCTGCACTATGCGCTATGATCTCTTGCAGCTTCCAGAGAAGCATTTGGTGCTTTATTGAAGAGAATAGCTATACAGGAATCTTTGTAAGGGATAAAGAGTTTATGAAGTCTTCTGAAGTACTGTCACGGGAAGGGAAACAAGCTGAAAGCTACCAAAGCCCTCACAGACACAGATGAAGTGAACAAGTAACAGCCCCAGAAATGCCACGTAATAAACTACTTATTAACCTTGTTTGCTCGAGAATTCGGCTTCAGCTCAGTCTGAACTTAACCTCAGGCTAAGATTTCTCTGTATAGATGTTCGACTTGATTGTTGATAAGTAGAAGGTTGATAAGTAGTTTATGTCCCATACAATAAGCATCTTATCTGTGAAGTGGATTTGATACCTTCAGAAATATTAACAAGACATAAACCTGGTACTGACCACCTGATTCACTAATGCGGCAAATTAAAAAAAAGAATCAAAAATTTTGCATCTGATAAAAAAGTGTAAGAATTAGAATTAAATGGAAATATTGCACCAATTTAGTTTTAGTTTTAAATTCCAAATGAAAGGTACAAAAATATGAAGAAAATCTGGGATGTGCAGTAGCACCCATGTCTGTGTTGGCATAAAATTATCCTAATGTCTATGTTGTGAAAATTATGACACAATATACTTGTTACCTTTTACCTGCTGATTTGGTGCACATTGAATATTAAGGGAAAAAGATGTGATTACATTACAATGTAAACAAACAAATTCCCATGTGCTCAGATTTAGGTCCTCCCACCCCTGCTCAGATATTACCTTAGCATATCAGGCCTGAGGAGAAAACAGCACACAGGCTCGTGGTCAACAATGTTCTCAGCTTTATTTCCAAAAGTTCTGATAAAGGCATGGCTAGTTACAGTGGAGTCACTCTACACAGGTGCAGATTCTTGACATGTGCTCCTTAATAAAAGAAAAAGCGTGTGCTGACTTTTACCTGACAATACTTTAACCTCTTAAGAACCTGCTGTCCTCATACAGGGACATCATATTTCCTCCCAGTTATATTGTGTTCATGTCCATGTAAGATCCTCATATGAGGACCACTGCGGTATTACTCTTTTGCCAAAGTTCTTTCTGTTTGAAAACGTTGATCAAGTTTAGAAGTTATCCGGTGGTACGAAAGAAGCGGTGTGGAGAAATGACTGAGGTCTGGGTCTTAGGAGGTTAAATAATTATTGAAATTGGTGTAAGGATTCTGTCTGATTTCACCCTTTTGTAGTATTGTCAATCTCTTGTTAGAAATGAACTGCATTATGTTGCATGGGGTTTCAGGGAGAGAAGGACTGGGAGAAATATGAAGTGGCTCGCAAGCTGAAGACACGTGTGGATGCAATCAGAGCCCAGTACCAGGACGACCTGAAGTCCAAAAAGATGGGAACACGGCAGAGAGCTGTAGCCCTCTATTTCATTGACAAGGTTAGGCAAGTTCTTGCTTGCGCTCTCTCTCTCTCTCTCTCTCTCTCTCTCTCTCTCTCTCTCTCTCTCTCTCTCTCTCTCTCTCAATCCCTCTTCCTTTTGCTCTCTCTCTCTCTGTTTCTCTCTCTCTCTCTCTCTCTCTCTCTCTTTTTC
>JAOUQZ010000035.1:29729398-29741416 GCA_028564935.1 Neosilurus hyrtlii
CTCTCTCTCTCTCTCTCTCTCTCTCTCTCTCTCTCTCTCTCTCTCTCTCTCTCTCTCTCTCTCTCTCTCTCTCTCATGAATGGCAAATTATTAAAGCAGCAAGAAGGTAAGACTTCATGCTTTATCAGGTGAATAATTAGCCAGGTTTAGATTTACTGTTTACTGAAGCTCCTGTTGCTATTAAACTGCTTTTTTATTTATTTATTTCATTTTATATGATGTGTGAACGTTTCACAAAGCAAACTCCTAAATATCGTCACATTACTGTTATTGTTATTTTTAACCTCATACATACCATATACAAGACATGTCCTGTCAGTTTCATTCACATTTCTGTACACAAACATCACAATCTTAAAGGACTTGCTGTTGGCATTTTTGCCTCCAGATATGTCCATACTCAGCTTTTGAGCAATAACACTTGTATATTATGAAATGAACTATTTTCGGTAAGATACTGAAACAAAGAAAATTAGAGGGGCACTTGCAGAGTTTAAGGTACCTTTGCCATGCAACGTGGATAATGTAGCCCTGTATGAGTACTGGTTTTAATTACCCATATACTTGTGATATGTGCTGTAGTATGTGGCCGTGATGAAATAGCAAAAAATAAAGTTTGATTGATTTCTGTGATGGCTGGTGTTTGACCTATCAAGGTCAGTGATAATCGTATCCTTTGAAAGTTCATGTATGGTTTTCTATTAGTGTTCCATAGTAATGGCAATTTCGTCAGCACTTGTTTGGAAGTTATAAGCATTTAAAATCTCGATTTTCACCTCATAAGGCTCTAGATTAACAGCGGTTTCTATCTCCAAAAATGTTTGACCTTGCTCTTATCATGGGCTTTGACTTAAAACACCTCTGGGACTCCGGAAGGGTACTGTCCCCATCAAGTTTCTTAAAAAAAAAAGTAAATAAAAATAAATAAATATTTGCACGGGGTGGTCAGGATTTTGTTCACAATAAACTGACACTGCTCTGGTGGTTACAATACCTTCACCAAAGGGTAAAAATCACAGAATTAATGAGGTTTGCTGAAAATCCGCAGAAAAGGATTTTTAGATATTAGTCAAACAATGTCTGTCTGAAAGTAGCAGGTTCTTTTAAAAACTATCAGACTCTCTAGCCAAAATTAGTAGCCTGACTTCTAGGACTATTGTTATTGAAGTGTTGAAAGGTTACAATATGTATGTTTACATTGTCAGATTCTGCTTGTTATCTTTTGGCACATCCTGGATGAAGGTTATGATAAAAAGCTACTTGTTAACAAGGTAAACGTCCTCCTATTTTTCTGCCAGAGCTTTTACAACAGATTTGAAAATGTTCTTTTAATATCCCCAATGCTGTGACTTCCACAAAGTGTTAGTAAGAACTGAATACTTTCCTGGTGAACAGTTGCACAGCATGAAGATTCCTAAACACCCTGGTCCAGTATATTTTATGGGATATGTTTTATTTATATTTATGTGCTTGATTAGGACAGTGCATGCAGCTCAGTCATAAAGAAGCCAGATGTTAGTGGCCACAGTGTGTCGGGCTATAGCTGTAGCCAGGCTTTGATGGAGCTGTTGGATTATTGGCATTCAGATTCAACACAAAGTATAGTCTTCCCTAAGGCAGACTGCAGTGCTGGACTTACACCTGAACAATAATATACTGAGCTTTGATGGAACTGTAAATCGTAGCTTTGCATAAAAAGGGCAGAGTAAAGCATGATGGGGTGTGAGTGTGCCGTTATAGACTAATAATCAGCTGTGAGGTGAGTAATTTTTATGTGACCTGAAGGCAAATTACACCCCCCCCCCCCCCTTTCCCCAATAACACTACATATATAGGATTTTCTAACTGTTATATTTTATATGTATGTATAATGCTGGGGCAGTGGTGGCCCAGTGGTAGGGTGCTGGATTACTGATCCCAAGGTCGGGGGATCAAGCCCCACTATCAGCGGGATGTCACTGCTGTCCCCCCAGTGTAGGTAACAGGGTTATGCTGGCCATGTCTCTCACTGTCTATGGTGAGAGGCATGTAAAAGAACCATTGCTGGTTTTGATCAAGAGTGGGCAGCATAGCCATCAGCATGTTTCAGCCCTGCGAAGGCCTGGCGAGCTGTCCATGGTGTACTCTGCCTTCGCCCAGTGTCGGCTGAGATGGGTTAAATGGTTAAATTAGACTGGTCAACCTTGATTAGCCCCAAATCTTTTAAGACAATGTTCTATTCATTTTTAGAAGACATGGTTTCTTTTAAACGTGCCATAAAAGTAATACACTATGCCCACAGTCAATGATGGTGGTTACATGATGGCGTGTGGATGCTTTGCTGCTTCAGGACCTGGGTGACTAGCTGTAAATGAGGAAAGGTGTATTTTGCCCTCTACCAAAAAAGTGCTAAAGGAGAATGTCTGGTAATCAGTCCGTGATCTGAAGCTCAAGCGCAATTAGGTTATGATTCAGGATAACTACCTGAGGTATAAGCACAAGAATTCCTGTAAATGACTGAAAAATAAAATAAGATGGTGAAGTGGCCTTGGTAAAATCCCGACCTGAATTCCATTAAAATGTTTCAGGATCGGCCCTGCAGTTGTGTGGCGAGCTCTTCAGGGTGTACCCTGCCTTTGCCCAGATACAGGATCTTTTGAAATCTATTTTGTTTACTCAGGTTTCCTTTTGAATTACACTTAATTTATTTGGAGATCAGAAACACTGAAGTGTTATGAATGAACAAATCTAGAGGAAATTCAAACTGGGGCAACGATTTTATCATGGCGCTGTAAACATTCTTATATTGCATGCGTTCTTTTATAGTATGATTCTATATTTGATGAATGAGTATTTTACTAGTTGCAGCTTCCTGCTCAAACAAACCTCGTTTGCGAGTCTGGAGAACTTCATTGTGTGCACTTAATGATGCTCATTTATCTTTTATGGCTTGGCTTTTGAGTGGTTTATTTTATGCAGTATAAATAGTCATTACAGAGGTGTTCAATTTTACAAATCTCTTTGTATAATAACACCGTAATTGTTTCCACATTATTAGAGATTTGTAGCAACACCCTATTTGTACAGAAACCTACTTTATTTCGCTTAGAATATATAAATTTTGTTATAAATAAAAAGCATTTTGTAAGAAAAGCATTGTGTTGCCACAACATAGTGCTTCATCAGGAGCAGTTACTGCATTTTGCTACAGAAAGGCTTGAAAGTATAACTTTCACATTCCTCAGAAAATGTTGTGAATAAACATGCATGTGCTTGTGTGCTTTTTTAAAAATTGAGCAGGAATATTTTGAAAGCTACATAGTGATGCAGTAATGTTTTAATGTATACAGTATGCATAGACTGACTTATTAGCACTTATTTATTTATTTATATTTATTTAGATGTTTGTTCCAGAATAGCTTTTTAAATATACGGTAGGGGGCAGTGAAGATTCTACACCACCTCTTTTGTCTAAAAGGGCTCCTAATAAAAAGAAGTAAAAAAAAAACAACTTAATAATAACAAAATGCTATTGGTAAGTACCAAAAAAATCATTCTGACAAGTATATTGAGGTAAAAGTATGGCTAATAAACAAACACTGAAAATACCCATTTTTCAGAAAAACTGAAAGGTTACATAACATGTATGAACGTCAAACCATATGGAATGATTAGTAATGCAGTGATTATACACTTAACAAAATGAAGATAAATCAGAAACCAAGTGCTATTCAAGGATTTATTTCATGTAATATTGGATCATATTGATGAGAATAAGTAAACAAGCAGTATTTTGTTAACAGTATGTTGAGCTGTCCAGGGTGTACTCTGCCTTCGCCCAGAGTTGGCTGAGATGGGCGCCAGCCTCCCCTCCGACCCTAATTAGGATTAAGCGGTTCAGAAAATGAATGAATGAATATTAGTATATCCCTTAAATATTTTCTTAATATCCTTCCCTTCATGGACCACCTGAAGCTTATTGTAAATTCGGCTGCCACAAGCTTCAGAAGCTCGCTGGGGCAATCTGACAGGATATCCCCTTTTCTTTGTATACACATTCATGCCACCAGGTTTGAGTAAGCTTTTTTGTAGTATGATACAGTTCTTAGTCTCCTAAATCCCAGTTTAATCTCTGAATACAGGGCTGAACTCTGGGGAAAG
Organism: Neosilurus hyrtlii; assembly: GCA_028564935.1. Classification (NCBI taxonomy): domain Eukaryota; kingdom Metazoa; phylum Chordata; class Actinopteri; order Siluriformes; family Plotosidae; genus Neosilurus; species Neosilurus hyrtlii. Next base: position 29,733,539 of record JAOUQZ010000035.1, read on the forward strand.
TGAAGGGACTTCTATATTATCCATGAAGCTTTTGCCTACTCAGACAGTTCATGTTAAGGGGGAATCTGGCATCTGTCTTTCTGGCACTTGGAACCTGACAATAGTATCCAAATAAGAATTTGATTTATTTAACTTATGTACAAATTGCATCAAATTATCAAATTATTATTTTTTTTCCCCCTGTGGTGTATTTAATAGACTAATATTGTTGTTGGTTTTTGGTCTTTGTATTGAACTTGTTAGAAGTAAGATTTGTTTTATTGCAATTTAATTCAAAATATCAGTAATGACTATAATAATACAAATCTGAAAATGTTGTGTAATTTGGGCCAAAAGTGATTTGTGTAAGATTTCCAGAGAAAAAAATCTTTTTCAGAGTGGAGAATTGGTTATAGACAGATAATTAGTTTTCAGCGTTCAAATATTTCACATGTTCAGAGGTTCAGATAATATTCTTGCTAGGTTCTTATCCTCTGTTTTCACCCTACTTAACTCTGCTTCATGAATGCCCTCTTCACATCTTGGATATGACTGTGATTAGCTAAATGCTGATTTTTGTGTGAAGTGATGTTGGCATTAAGTAATTAAGTTGCCAGTCTTTCTGTTAGCATGGTATCTCAAGAAAAAGGGGTTAAATGTTTGTAGGGTTTATAATAAATTATTGTTGTAGTCAGAAGATGAACTGGTAGGATTTTGGACATGATCCCACCATATATTTCAAGGTGCTTAGAAATTAATAATCAGGATGGACTAGAGACATCGAGTGGCCTGTCAACAGAACTCTGAGAGTGGCCCGCCCACTCTCAGAACTGTAAACTGCAATATGTGGTGGTGGTAAATGTCAAGGATAGTCCAACTTTCAAACAAAGAGGGAAGAACAGATTGGAAAAATGTACTTTTACTAAATACACCACAGCAAAAAGATTTCTATTTAATGTGTAAATTCATTCATTCATTTATCATCTTCCGCTTAAATTGTTTTAATATAGGAAATTCATACCGAAATACTTTGGTCAGCTTCCAAGCTCCATAAACTTCCCTTTTAAATGAATATATTTTAAAAATGTGCAGAGTCTAGTCACGGAAACGATCTTTTCCCCCATCAAATTGTACAGATGTGAAAGACCTGCTGTTTAATCTCAGTGCAACACTGCCATCTAGTGAAACTCTCTTGAGGGTTCTTATGTATGGATTATAAGGTGTATAAGGTAAGTAATGTTCTCTCTTTCTGTTTTTCCAGACAGCGATGATGAATAAACATCTGAGTTCTCTGATGCCGGGTCTTACAGCCAAGGTTTTTAGGACATACAATGCCTCCATGACTCTGCAGCAGCAGCTCAAAGAGCTCAGCAATCGTAAGTCGTGTCCTGACTGTAATTAACACTGTGTTGGATTTAGAATACCCATTTATACTTTGCTCAGCAGGAGTCATTCATATGACAGCATTTTCTGGATTGTATTCAAATGTAAATGCTAATTAGAAAATGCTAATGCAAAGGTCTATTTGCAGTTACATTCCCTTCATGGGGGCGACTTATTTGAGAGACGTATTTCTGAGTCCATTGTGTCTAAAATATATGTTTGCATTTTGTGGAAGGTAAATTACAGTGGGTGTCACAGTTAAAATACAAAAGTCAATTTGACATGTATTCCCAGTGTCTAAACAGGTCTGTCATATTTAAAAGAGCAATTGAAATCCAGCCATATTTGAGTCTCACACTTTTGCACTGACAAATTTTAAATCCTTGTACAAGTGTTTTTGCATTTTCATTGTCAGTGAGGCGGCACTGTCAATCAAATTCTTGAGGGCAGGAGCTTGTGGTGCAGAGTGCTTTTGAGAGCTGAAGAAATCATTGTTTATGGCTATGGAATTTTTTTTTATAATGCTAAAAATATGGAGAAAACAAAAACTATAGATATTTTATCACTTGACAACAAGGACACTTGACAGCTGATTTGTTCTTGTTTCAGTCGTAGATGGCGTATGAGTAGAACTCGGCTTCTAGGGTCCTTACATCGTACCACGGAGACGCATCCTCCCCACACTTCAGAAATTACTCTGGATCTCTGTTCAGTTCAAAAACTATTTCTGATCTTTAAGGGTGCTCACACTCTCAGCTCAGTTCAATGTTATTGGAAATATGCACTTAGCTAATGCTTGATAAGGAACACTGGATACTTGGTAGTGGTTTCTCTTGGCTCAGAAACAAAACAAAACAGAAAACAGCCTAAATTCTTCATAGCATGGATTCCACAAGATGTAGGAAATGTGTACTTGTGCTGTATTTGTGCTTGTGTCACTCAATTCTTGCAGGTTTTTCAGGAGCACTTTCATACTTCAAAATCTCCTGATTTACTACATCTTAAACATGCTCTACCGGATTCAGATTCAGGCACGTCATGTTCATGAAACAAGTATGAAATTACTTTTTCTTTGTGACATGGTGCATTATCCTGCTGGAAGTAGCAATTAGAAGATGGTAAACTGTGTCCATGAAAGTATGCACATGGTCAACAACAATACTTAAATATGCTGGAGCATTCAAGTAATGATTGATTCATAATAACATGCTCAAAGTGTACCAAGAAAGTACTCCCCGCACCATTGCACCACCTCCACCAGCCTGGACTGTTGACACATGGCAGGTTGGGTTCATGGATTCATGCTGCTGAAGCCAAACTCTGAGTACCGTCTGTGTGCCTCTGCAGTAATCAAGATCCATCAGACCAGCCTAAATTTTTGTAGCTCTCGCCCAAAAAGTGACTCGGGAGATATAGGGATGACGCCACGCTTTAGTTTCCGGACATTTACTTGCTGTGTGCCAAAGCTGGGGCTTTCAAACTTGCTATGCTGGCTCACTAGTATGAGTGCTAGGATGAGTTTGTGTGTGACTGACCTTGACCTGCTTTTCAAGGTCACAGAGGCAAAACTGCATATTAGATTTCCAGACATTTACTTGCCACCCGCTGAAGCTGGGGTTTACAAACTTGCTATGCTTGTTCTATTTTGGCATATTATGAAATGGTCCTTTCAGCGGGAGCATCTGGACCCCTGTGGTCTATTTTTCTTTAATCTTTAACTTACCTTTCCAATTTTGGTGAGCCTGTGCCTGTTGTAGCCTCACATTTCTGTTCTTGACTGACAGAAGTGGAGCCCAGCATGTTCTTTTGCTGTTGTAAGCAGTTCGCCTTAGGGTTTGACATGTTGTGCTTTCTGAGGTGCGTTCCTGTTCACCACAATTGTACGGAGTGTTTCTCTGAGTTATTGCAGCTTTTCTGTCAGCTGAAATCAGTCTGGCCATTCTTCTGTGATCTTTTTGACCGACAAGGGGTTTCAGTCTGTAGAATTGCCAGTAATCATTGGCACCATTCTGAGTAAACTCTAGAGACCGTTATGTGCGAAAATACCAGAAGATCTACAGTTATAGAAAAGCTCAAACCTTTCTGGTGGTCATTCCACCATCAAAATCACTGAAAAAATTTCCCCCCATTCTGATGCTTGAAGCTTTTAGCCTGTGGCTGGGTGATTTCGTGTATTGTAGTGCTTTCACGTGGCTGATTAGATAATTGCATGAATGAGAAGGTGTACAGGTGTTTCTAGTAGTGTTCACTGTGCACATGAATGTCCCACATGAGAAATCAGACCCTCAGAGGCTGAACTGAATTCTGAGGAGGTGGTCTGAGTTTTTTTTTTTTTTTATTAAAGCTCTGTGAATGCAAAGCACACCCAGCTCATCGTACTAAAAAAAGAAAAGATGTCAGAAGCGCTGATACCAGCTGTTCCAGAAAGGATAATTGGCATTTGACGGTTTGGTTAATGAAACTGTTATTGATTTACACAGCGGCTTTTACAAAACAGAGTGGCTACAGGGTTTTAGAAAATCTCTCTCTCTCTCTCTTTCTCTTTCTCTCTCTCTCTCTCTCTATGTGCGTGCGTGTGTGCTGCGTTAAGACAGCATTTCTTGGCTAGGTCAATCTGGGTTGAAAAAGTCTCCATGGCGTTTGGGAGGTTCCTATTCAGAAAATGGAGTACACACAATTCAAAAACATGTTTGACCTACAGAGAGCTGTATAGCTTTGACAGCAGTAATCAGTCTTTTCTATTCACTTTTTTTTTATCCTGTAGAAATCTTAATAAGCTGCTGTTTGACCTCAGAGCAGAGTAAAACACATCTCACTGATGTATAATAGCTTCCTTTGTGTATGCTGCCAAATCAATAAAGGTGTGAAAGGCTTCACTTGCAAAACTTGAAAAGTCTTGAATTAGGAAAATGAAGACATTTTGTTTATCAGGGCTTCTACACTGTAAACGAATTTTTTTATATTTATGTAGTTTATATTATTTTATAAAAATTTTTATAAGGATGTTAGTTACAACTTAAAACTTGTTTACATTTATTTGCATTCCTAACTTCAGTTCATTTCACTTCCTGACCTCAGTAAACCAAATTAAAATATAAACGTAGTAAATGTAGTGATTGCATCTACGGATAAGTAACCAGCTTCTGGTATTTTTCCTCTGTAATGTGTACATGACACATGGGTTGTGTATATCTCTTCCCCCTCCCCTCGAAAGAGTCACAGGCGATACTGTCATCAATCAGCGATAGTTAGGGGAGCGCAATAAAATGGTGACATGTTACACATGAATCACAAGCCTAACAGAATGTGAAATAAAGCTTTCAGTGCTTCAGACACACCCACTTTTTCACATCAGCATGGCTGTGGGTTATATATGTTTTAGTGGCAGACATTTTAGATGATGTGCAGGATTCGAGATGTAGCTGGGGTGGGGAACACTTGCTAACACTTTCCAGCCTTGCACACAAGAACTGCTTAGTGATATTTAAATTTGCTGTATTTTAAAGTAATGTGAATGTAAGTGCTGTTAAGGCAGAATGGATTCTTGCAAACAGTACGTGAACATCATAATTAGGTGATGATTTATACCGTTGCCGACTGAGGTATTACTTATTTTTAAGTCATATCACACCATTGTATTGTATTGAGCAGAACTTGAATTTTGTGTGTCGACATGACTCACCTAATATTTGATAATTCTGCACCGAAGTCGAGGTCGATCAACATACGAAAATGTTTTAATTATGATGGAGGCAGTGAGCTCCCTGCAGGTACAGAGCCTTTGAGCTGTGGTCTCTTTATACCCTTTTCAGAGTTTTAATAGTAGTACTATGTGGCATCATAATGAAAAGCAAACTAAAAGAGAATTAAATAGTTTATTGTTACATATTTTAACCATTACAGAGACCTTTCAGGTGAGCTTTGTGCTTCGAGCTAAAGGAGTGTTTTCTCCATTCATGCAGGTTTAGTAGCTTTCATACTACACGGACACATAAAACAGGCTCAATAAAGGTGACTAAATGTTATTTTGATTGTCACTCTGAATAATACTTTTTAATCGTACTGTCGCGGACCAGTCAGACTGCAGTATTCCTGTATAGCATATATTATTCATATTTCAATATTAGTGTTTTCATAATCAAAACCCAGGACATTATTATTATTATTATTATTGTTATTATACTACCTGTATTGACGTTTTCATTTTTACTACCTTCAAATCAGAAGGTACTTTACCTTGTGTTCACATTCATCCCCTTATGATTAATTCCTAATGAATTCTGACATTAAAGTGTGTGTGTGTGTGTGTGTGTGTGTGTGTGTGTGTTTGCACTGGCTTACATTGCACCAAGTTGTTTCTGGTGTGTGTTTGCTCTGATGCAAATTAACCATTGAAATCAGTGGTGCCACCACCCGGTTCCTGGAGACGTCCCTGGAAGCTTTAACCATAATGGTGTGCCCCTGGCAGATCTAATCGTCACCTAATGTGCTCATTTTGAAGTCTTAAGCCTTGATTAGAATGTCAAGTGGGCATGATTAGGGTTGGAGCAAAAGTCAAGGAGGTAGATTTCAAGAAACAGGTTTTGGCACCACTGATTAATGCATTCTACATGTTTAATGGGTACGTTTGTACCTATAAATATTTACCTAGTAATTGATAAAATTTGCTGTGCATAGTATGAATAAAAATGAGCTTTTATGTAAGGCCATAATTAAAGCAGTATGTGTATGCAGTACAGTCGCTGATGGAGAACACTGCAGTTTTATACAATGTCTCGAGAGTACAAGCACTGAGTTGTATGTTAAGGTTTATGAAATCTTTATTCACCCCTTCTGTGTAAAGATTAAAAGACTCTGACAGGGTCGTATAATAATGAAAAGAAGTCAGTGATTGTGTGGTGTGATGCAGTCCACCAGGAGGTGAAGTTACTGTTACCACCGTGAAGTTTATAACATTCCAATAAAAATGTACATGTCCTTTAATTGTGTCCTTGTTAGTTTTATTTATTGTGGTATATACAAAATACAAAACTGCATGTAATTAATTGATCTTTTTTGCTCAATGTTTAGCTTCAGATAACCAGGTGGAGAAGCTCCTGTCCTATAACAGAGCAAACCGTGCGGTTGCAGTTCTCTGTAACCATCAGCGGGCGCCGCCAAAGACTTTTGAGCAGTTCATGGCCAACCTGCAGGCTAAGGTGAGGAGTTACAGAAATAGAGCATGGGGGATGAATAAATATAGGAGTGACACTTCAATACCTAATGCACATTTTCTTTTTTCAGGTAGAAAACTGTTTGTCATGCATACTATCGGTGGATCATAAGCTTTGTAATGCTCTGATTATACCCCTGTCTGATCTTTTGATTAACTTTGCTTCTCACCATTTAGATAGAAAATAGGAAAGAGCAGCTAGCGCTTGCTAAAACGGAGCTGAAGCAGGCCAAGAAGGAAGCCAAAGGGAGCTCGGACAACAAACTGCTGACGTAAGATCCCACATAATCATGCCATTGTTTCAAAAAACTCAAGCAACATGACATTTATTTCCACCCAGTGTTGGGTTCATTTCTCACTGACGTCTTGAATTGATGAGGGAAAAATTTAACCACTCCATAAAGTTTTCTCCAGCACGTCCTGAAAACTTTCAGTAGGGTTAAGGTCAGGACTCCGGCGTGCCAATACATGTGAAAATGATTTCTCATGATCCCTGATCCACTCACTCATTATTTTAGTCCACATTTTATATCTGTACCATCAGGGAAGAAAAAGTCCATTGATGTGATGACCTGCTCATTCAGTACATTCAGGTCATCAGCTGACTTCATTTTATTGCCACATTAATGCTGCTGAGCTTCAATCTGACCAATTGAGCCAACAATGCCATGGAGTTTACATGCTGTGATCAAGGCTAAATGCTCTCCATGAAAATTTTAGTGTGCTTTCTTTTTTTTTGGCCAGGCAGTGTACTTTCTTCAAGATAACAACAATATATATATATATTTTTTTGTTTTTAATGTCTGGTGCAGTGTATACACAAAATATGATTACACATACACTGTAAATACTAGGTATGCATTTGATCAAATCTTGGGTATGCACCCTACAGTTCAGTACATGTGCGTGGATATTATTTAGGGCTTTCGAATTAGGCTGGCGGCCGGCGAGATTTCTTTCTACTAGAGTCCGGTGCACCGTCTACTCATTTTCTCTTCAAAAGAAAAAAAATCTGCATATTTCCTAGACACAACATACCCCCCCCATCTCATACACATATTATATTCTAAAAATATATCTGATCACTTAGTTGTTCCGGTGTCAGTGTACTTACTGCTCAAGCAGCTTTTCACAACAAACAGAGCAACACGTATTTCAGATCTGTTACAGTGGCTTTAGAGAGCAACACACATTTCTGATCTGTTACACTGGCTTTAGAGAGCAACACATTTCAGATCTGTTACACTGGCTTTAGAGAGCAACAAGCATCTCAGATCTGTTACACTGGCTTTAGAGAGCAACAA
>JAOUQZ010000035.1:29741516-29754755 GCA_028564935.1 Neosilurus hyrtlii
GAGAGCAACAAGCATCTCAGATCTGTTACACTGGCTTTAGAGAGCAACAAGCATTTCAGATCTGTTACATTGGCTTTGGAGAGCAACAAGCATTTCAGATCTATTACACTGGCCTTAGAAAGCAACGCTTCATTTCAGATCTGTTACACTGGCTTTAGAGAGCAACGCACATTTCTGATCTGTTACACTGGCGTTAGAAAGCAACAAGCATCTCAGATCTGTTACATTGGCTTTTGGAGAGCAACAAGCATTTCAGATCTGTTACACTGGCTTTAGAGAGCAACACTTCATTTCAGATCTGTTACACTGGCTTTAGATAGCAACAAGCATTTCAGATCTGTTACACTGGCTTTAGAGAGCAACGCACATTTCAGATCTGTTACACTGGCTTTAGAGAGCAACGCTTCACTTCAGATCTGTTACACTGGCTTTAGAGAGCAACGCTTCACTTCAGATCTGTTACACTGGCTTTCGAGAGCAACGTGCATTTCAGATCTGTTACACTGGCTTTAGAGAGCAACAAGCATCTCAGATCTGTTACACTGGCTTTAGAGAGCAACAAGCATTTCAGATCTGGTACAATGGCTTTAGAGAGCAACACTTCATTTCAGATCTGTTACACTGGCTTTAGAGAGCAACGCACATTTCAGATCTGTTACACTGGCTTTAGAGAGCAAAGCTTCACTTCAGATCTGTTACACTGGCTTTAGAGAGCAACGCTTCACTTCAGATCTGTTACACTGGCTTTCGAGAGCAACGTGCATTTCAGATCTGTTACACTGGCTTTAGAGAGCAACAAGCATCTCAGATCTATTACACTGGCTTTAGAGAGCAACAAGCATTTCATATCTGTTACAATGGCTTTAGAGAGCAACGTGCATTTTAGATGTTACACTGGCTTTAGAGAGCAACAAGCATCTCAGATCTGTTACACTGGCTTTAGAGAGCAACAAGCATTTCAGATTTGTTACACTGGCTTTAGAGAGTTCAAGTTCAAGAAGCTTTAATGTCATTTCAACCACATATAGCTGACACAGTACATAGTGAAACGAAACATTTCTCCAACGCGCATTTTGGATTTCCCAAATAATCTCTCCTCTGATTAACACAGGATATTTCCTTACCAGCGTGAGTTAGAAAGCTGATCTAATGTGTTACACATGTCCAAAATGGATAATAAATACCAAGCTTTAATCATTAAAAACCTCCAGGTAATTATGCACTGATCTTACACGAAAAGAACACATCCAAGAAGGCACAGGTTTTTATGTGCATCTCCACGCTCCACTATCTCAAACACACATCCATGTTTTAGCTGTCAAACCAATAGTGCAGGCTGAAATAGCAGCTGTCCAACAAGCCAAAACTGAGCTCAGACCAAACAAGAGCAGCTCATGCTGGAATACACAATTAATTCAACCAGAGCCACTGGACTCGAGACAGTCAGATGGAGGTTGCACATAAAATAAACAAAGAAAAAAGTGTAAAAAGTAATCAAAAAAGAAGGCACATGGATTTGTTTTATTTACATTTTAAGGGCAATACAATACATTGTTCTCATGATGGAACCTCAATTCAGCGTCTTGTCAAAAATTTTTTTTTTAATTGGTCAATGGTCATGAGTTCCTGCTACTTTCAGTGGATATGCTGCTACTCATGCTAGCCCTGTGATATGGTGTAATGATATACCTGTCATTTTCATCAAATCATAGAAATACTATAGAAAGCTCATATTTGCATACAGTTCCACACTATAGAAATCTCATATTTGCATACAGTTCCACACAACCCATCAGCACTCTGTATGCAAATATCAGTTTCAACACAATAATGGCGAACGCTACCACAGTAGACAGAAAATTTATAGACACCCCTCTATCTTTCAAAGCCAACATGTAGCAACATCACGTGAATGTGATGAAATCAGCATTCAATGTGATGCAGAGAACACCTTAAACAAAAAACAGAAAGTTTTTATTGGTCTTTAAGAAAAAATAAATTCAGTAGGCAGCACGTTAGCATATTCGCCTTACAGCAAGAAGGCCCTGAGTTTGAGTCCCGGGCCTGGGCGTTTGTCTGTGGAGTTTCCATGTTCTCCTTGGTTTCATCAGGGTCATCTGGTTTCCTCCCAGTCTAAAGACATCCATAGTAGGCTAATTGGGTGTTAAAATTGGCACTAGGGGTGAGTGTGAAAGGTTATGTGAGCGATGGACTGGTGGTGAGCTGTTCAGGGTGTACCCCACCTTCACCCAGAATTGGCTGAGATGGGCTCCAGCCTCCCAGTGACCCTAATAGGATGAAGCATTTGGGCAAAACAGTGAATGAATAAAAAGAGTTTAGTGTATAAAAGGTGATGTTGTTTCTCCTTAAATATAAAGATACAGAATCTGTAGTTGTTGTGGCTCAAATAACATCATAAAAAATGTATGCGAATGAGTAGGTGTGTCCAAAATATCGGTGACCTATAAATCCTGCATGAAAAGAGGAAAACAATTTGTTATGGATGCTTTTTCTCTTCTCAATTTCTCGGAACCCTTAAAGAACTTGTTTTCAGCAGTAGAGTTCTGGGTCATGAGTTGAATAGTGTACAGTCGAGGGAGCACCAGTATACACGAGTATGAAGTAACCTGTCGTGACTTTTTCTGTGCTGTATCAGAAACTGTTAAAGATGATGTGTGTGTGTGTATTTAGTGTGGTGGAAAAGAAGAAGAAGGCAGTGCAGCGATGTGAAGAGCAGCTGCTCAGGATGGAAGTTCAGGCTACAGACCGAGAAGAGAACAAGCAGATTGCCCTGAGCACCTCCAAACTAAACTATCTGGACCCACGCATCAGTGTGGCCTGGTGAGCCTGTTACTGAGGGTTGTAAACAAGGTTTACACGCAATACCATGTCAGATTATAAGGCAGTGCGGTTTGATAATACCACTGAATCCGTTAGGATGTAATTCAGTTTAACCAGTGACACACAGAATGGCAGAAGTTTCATTCAAACCTGATGCTGGATATACAGTTCAGAAAGATTATTTTCAAAGTATGTGAGTTACTTGCCCGACTGTTAAATTATTTATTCCTCTATTTAAAAAAAGATACATTTATTTTTATGAAACGTGTGTGTATATATAGATCTACTCTATATATAGATAACATTATGTGAGAATTGTTAATAAAATTATAATGTAAGAAAGTCATGTAAAATAAATAGAGATTGGTTGAAATTGTACATAATTTATCGATTCTTCAAAGTTTAGTAACAACAAAATCCAACAGGTTTTTGGACAGTCAGCATAACGTTTCTGTGGTTTAAACCATGTGGTTTTAATGTGTATTGAAAATGGAGGAAACTCACCGATCATCCATAACATTAAAAATGTTACAACTACTGACAAGGTATAGTAAAAAAATTCTCATTACTTAGTACACCTGTCAAGGAGTGGGATGTATTATAGGTTAAAAAAAGGGATGTGTAGGGGTTGTAGAGAGAATTTTTAGATTCCTCCTTAATTTAATTTTACTGTGTAAAGCTGCTTTGTGACAATGTCAATTGTAAAAAGCGCTATACAAATAAAAGTGACTTGACTTGACTTGTATTAAGCAGAAGTTGAACAGTTAGTTCATGAAGTTGAAGTGTGGAATGCAGGAAAAACGAGCAAGTGCAAGGATCTGAGTGACTTTGCCTAGGGCTCCATTGTTATAGCTAAACCACCGAGTTCAAAAGTCAGGTCTTGTGGAGTGTTCCTGGTATGCAGTGGTAAGTACCTACCAAAGGACAACCAGTGAACTGGTAAGAGTCATGGGTGCCCAAGGCTCATCAATGTGTGCAGGAAACGAAGGCTAGTGCGTCTGGTCTGATCCCACAGAAGAGCTACTGTAGCACAAACTGCTGAACCTGTTACTGCTGGATATGAGAGAAAGGAGTCAGAACTCTTGCTTGCTGTGTATGGGGCTGCCTAGTCACAGACCAATCAGGTGGGGTTAATATTATTGCTGATGGTTGCATTCTGTAATGTATTATTTCCCCCGTGCCCTGTTTTGTAGGTGCAAGAACATGGAGGTGCCACTGGATAAAATTTATAACAAGACTCAGAGGGATAAGTTTGCCTGGGCTGTTGACATGACTGAGCAAGACTTTTTGTTTTAGTCCCACCCTGTGTATTTAAGTTTTCACATAAACCTTAAAGTTACATTTGTATACAAGAATTTCTAGATGCATATTTTTGCATAAATTGTTACTAGCTGTTTTAAAATGCTGTCTGTGTTCTTTTAAGATTAATTTTAACTGTTTTTAATATAATTTTCATTAAATATGTTGTGTTGGGTTTCCAATATGCAGTGTTGTGTAATCATTAATTAGAAGCTGTATTCATAAACATTGATATTTCTAAGCATTTTTGTACCTGAATCATTACATGCTGATAGATAAGAATGGGAGTGGACATTTAAAGCTACACAAAGAGAAAACGTGTAGATAAGTGTTTACTTCAGTGTTTATTGAAGAGGCAGGTCATAAGATTTTGTGACTTTGCTGTTAAAAGATCTAGGACAAAGACTCTAAAGCCAGTTTTCTTGTATCTTGAGGAATTACAGGCTCAAAAGTGTCTGTTGCCTGGAGGGATTGTGATGCAGAGCGGGATTTGACCAATGCCTTCGTGTATTTGATTAGTTTTGACTTTGCAAATGAGTTTCAGTGTTTCAAATTAGATGAGAAAAGCTACAGGAAGCCAGTGGTGAGAATGCAGCAGTGGGGGTGTTGTGGGAAAGCACAGGATGGCTTGTTTGTACAAGGCCCAACAGTTTTAAGGCTGTAATGAGCAGAAGTTGTTTGTATGACTGATTTACAAGAATGTCGTGGAGTTTGCATGTTCTCCCCGTGCTTGTGTGGGTTTCCTCCCACAGTAAAAAGGCATGCATATTTGGCAAGATATTCTTGATTGCCCCTACATGTGAATGGTTGTATGTGTGTTGGCCCAGCAGTGGTCTGCGAGCTGTTTGGGGTGAACCCCATTTTTGCCCAGATTTGGCTAGGATGGAGCTGTAGCCTCCTTACAACCCTAATAAAGGATAGTGTTTCTGAAAATTTAATGAAATGCTTCTCTTTTGGTGGACGTGTGAATGTGGATAGGTTTACACAAAAGCGCATTTACAATTGTTTGCGTGTCTGTCCAGTGGTGCGAAGATCTAGCTGTAGCATTTACGATATTTGACTCCTATCAATATGTCAGATATTCTGTTTCTACCTTTCCAATAACACAGTGATCAGATCAAACAAAAACTTCTTCCAGTGATCTGAAATACATATTTGTGGTACCGGTCACCTGAGTGTATGGAAAAGTACAAGCAAATAAAATATCCACCTCTGGTGGTGGGCCTTTATTGTGCCTTTTTTCTTCCCAGAGCAGCTCATCTATCTTTGGTCGCTCCTCACACTTAGCTCTATCATGTGGCTCTGTAGGCAGCAGCCACTTCCTGGGCAACAGCTTTGATAAGGTGGGAAAACTAAGTAAGAGTAGCCAGTAGGCCTTGTGTCTCTGAGTTTGAATCCTTAAACTGCTTCTATATGGTAGACTGTCAATAGAAATCCTCAAGATGGGATCAATGCATGGGAAAGCCTCACCCAGCAGGCATTAGATTGCTATACTGAGTCACATACCTATATGCTGTCCATATGGGGTCATTGGGATAAATCATGAGTCTAAGGCTGACTTGAGTGAGCAACTTTCCCCCACTCGAATTCAAGTCATTATGTGTGTAATGAGCTCCTGTTTGAACCCACAGAGCACAAGACCCTCAGTAAGGTCACTCTCCTCTTCACAAGGAAATAGTATTCAGGAGCCTCAGTCAGGTGAACCAATAGTGAACAAGTGCTGATTATTAACTCCGACTTTTCCCCCCATCTTCTTACTGTTGCAAGGCATACGGCACTGTACCACACTGATCTGATCCTCCAGCAGTCAAGTTACAAGGAAGACATGCATCAAGACTTTTGGCACTTAAGCAGTGGAATGACCTTCCCCTAGATGCCCCATCTGAGTCAGTGTCTTCAGGCGACTGCCTGGTGTCATAAACGTAAATTAGTCCTCTCGTCCACTGACCAAATATGAAAGTAAATCTGAACCCAAGTGGCAGGTCTTTTTTTTAAGCTCTTTGTGTGTGTTAGCATTCCCAGGCCTAAAGCCTAAATGCTGACACTCTCAACCCTAGGGTTGTAACAAAGCCATACTCACTGTTTTGTTTGCGCTTTAGGGATTCATACATTAGCAACATGCACAAGAGTAGTGTTGGTGATAAAAAAAAAACTGCAGAAAGCATTTCATATTAAATCATTTTAATAGCACAAACTCAGTTGAAACTGGAATGGAATTTGTTTGGCACATGGTGATAGTGCTCATTTTACAGTATCAAGCATCAACCATGTAAGTGGCTGGCCTTAAAGCAGGCTAAAAAAATGATATGCACCACCCATAAAGAAAATCCTAAAGTTAGATAAAGTCAGTATAAAAAGAACTATACAACAATACATCAAATCAAAGCAGGCAGCACTACTGGGGGAAATGTCGCTGCTCTTGAAGAGTTTCCCTTGCGCCATCATTACTGAGCAACCTGTTTAGGAGAATAAGCTGACTTTAGGTCTATACTAACATCTCAACACTAAACAGGAATTGACTGATGACATGACATTTTACATAAAGCTTGGAAAGAGTATAAAGGTTACCTTCGTTAGGAAGCCTCTGCATCTTTGGGCTTGTTCTCTCCTTCTGCCTCCTCCACCCCGGCCTGGGTCATCAGGTCAGCTATGTTCTTCTCTAGGTCATCAATACGTGTGCTCATCTCATCAAGTGCCTCTTGTTAAGGATGACAGATGGAGTATGATACAGCTGTGAGAACTGGAACGCAAATATTGGCAGGATTCTCGCCCTCAGAGTTACTAAAAAGTGATGTCTCACTGTCTCCATGAGAGACGTCAACCACTGTACTGATGCTGCTTCCAGGGAAAATGACTGCTAACTCCCCCAAGCAATACACAAGATAAAATTACCAGTCTTTTGCTTTTTATGGTCATTTACGTTAAATTAAGCATCTGCGTCGCTAAAATGTATTACGTACACAAAAATATGCTGTAAGGATGACCAATACCAAATACAAACGGTAATAACTTAGTAGGACTGAGCAGACACTCATGGACTGGGGACAGACACACATGAACGATTTCAGGCAGAACTAAAATCGGCACGTCACAGTATCTGATGAACATGGGCGTGTCTGTGTTATCAGTTGAAATAAGTCAAATGCAACAATATTAGAGCAAGCCACATACCGTATTAGCTACGGGGTGTCAAAGCTTAAGTTTTGAATGTTAAGCAATGCACAGGGGAGGAATAAATCTGGAGTGTGAATGCATTTCCATCATGTGACAAACCCCTGACTGACCCTACTTGATCAGGGCTGAGAGGAGGAAGGATATTTCTCCCAATGATTTGATCTGACATGGTCTGGAACTTGTCCTGCATCTGCTGCAGCAGCGTTTGCACCTGTCACACACATCAAAACACACCACCAGATTTCATTATTAGAAGAATCAAATTTTACATAATTGAATCAGAGTTTGTGATGAAGGATGTAAAATAAAAGTTTCAGACATTTATCATAGCTCATAGCTGTAATATAATACAAAATAAAATATACAAGTAGGTACAGAGTGAGTGCATTTAATTACTCTCAAAGTTGAGCTAGCAACATGACTCATGGCTATTTTGGTCCAACTGAAGAAACATCAGTTTGATTGTTTGCTAATAACGTCACAGGGCATCTATGTACAGAAGAGAAAGCCTGGTATATTCATTGTTATGCTAATATTGTTGAGCTGTTGCTAAGTTGTTTGTGATGCATAACTTTAAACCACAACAGAAAAAAGGCGAAATAATATTTTTGTTACTCTGCATGTATATAAATATATACTGTATTACTATTATTAATGTTTACATTGTTTAATAATGTACTTGTTTGTACAAACAAACATTCATCTGTCTAGTGCCAGCTAGCATAGCTCAGGCTCGCCTAGCTTAGCTTAGCATAGCTTAGCTTAGCATAGCAGCCCGATGTTTGATACTCACCACTGCTGTAAGGTCCTGCACTGATTTCGGATCCGTTTCCGCCATGATTGATGTGTGTGTACAAAAAAAATATCCAATAAACAATTGTAAAAAATGCAGCTACGTGATTTTAATGCGGGCTGCACCTGGAACGGACGTGTTCCCGAACACCAGCTGTGAACTCAACCGGCGGGATTACACTCGCGATCTCGCGAGAGTTGGATGTGAAATCTCGGGTTGGAAGGAATTTAAGCATGACACGTTATGATAACATTCACCCCATGTATCTAAAAAGAAAGAAAAAAGAATAAAGAGGTGGGAAAAAAACAAATACGCCGTAGCCACAGTATGTGTATTAATGTATTAGTTTGTTGTGTGACGGGTTATTTGTTGTCGTGTGAGTAATTTCTCGGTAATGTTTAGCTTTTGCTCTACTCCGCCCTGCAGCAGCAGCCTTTCACTGGGGCTGGGCTGTGTTTAGAACATGCATTCATAGTGAACCCGGAGACTCCACTGGTAACTGACTTTCTTCTCTTTTTGCATCACTTAATCCTCCTTCCTTTTCAAACCCACAGCACTGAAGCGTTGGGTAAAACCACACTGTGAGTTAAAACCGCATCAGTGTAGTGAAAACTCCTCTCACCACCTCGGGCTGGCTGTAACCTTCACCTAGGAGGTAAATATTAGCTTATCTTCTTATATCAAGCGGTATAGGGCGGCACACACACACACACACACACACACACACCTCACTGAATGATAACAAAGCAGGACAGTGTTTATAACATGGCTCACACCCCCCTTGTGTGGTGGAACTGGTTTTTTCACCAGTCAATGTTGCTGGATGCAAATCCATCGAGTTTAGTAGTAAGCAGACAGAGCCTTGTGGATCCTGTTTGTTTGTTTGTTTGTTTGAAATGACCTGTATTAATAGCTGCCTCGTGCACTTTTGCAGTATTTACAAGGGCGCGCGCTATTCTTAGACTGCTGGGATTAGCCAAAAGAGCTTCTGGTGCTGTTTGTTTGTATCTGAGCCTTAAAAGATTTTAAAACACACACGGAAGATACCGAATTCTGTTATTTGAGACAATATAAATATGTATATTTATGCGTGTAGGGTCTGTTAGTGTCACTTTTAGTCTGTGGACGGCTTGTAAGAGTCAGGGAAAAGGAAGTAGGTCTCAACTCGTGTGTGCTAACTCAAAACAAAGTGAAGTGTAAAGGGAAAAGCACCCCCCCCCTCCTCCTCCAACCATCACCACCACCACCACCACCACCATCACCACCCAACGCTTAAAGTTACTCAGTCATATATATAAGGAACTCTGTCCACCCTTAAACACATCAGCACTGTTTGTTTTCCCAGGCTTTTGTGATGTGTTTGGTGAGCCTGGTGCTAATTCTTTGCTTTGTACTGTTGTTACGTCACTCCAGTAAGGGGTGAGTGCCTGCTGACGTCACAGAGGGTGTCACGGTTAGGAGTGAAATGATTTCAGAGATACACGAGTGAACACGGCGGCGTTCTGCTTCTAAAGTTTTGGTCTCGTGACATAGCCGTAATCACGTCACGGTCGATGACGGTAGGTGATTTGTTCTGCCGTGTGTTGGTTGGTCAGCCGGTGTCATCACGTAACCCGTCCGTACACTTCCGTCCGATCACACGAGAGCCGGAGACTTTCCTTGAGCTTCCATTCAGGGAAAGTTTGGCTGTCGGTCGAGTGCCGGATGAATTAAATTGTTCTTACCGTGAAGTTGCCTGTGAGGCATACATGGCCGAATGATACTATAGGTTTTAGAGGTGGTAAAATTGGAGCTGCGAGCGATTGCCACGTATGCGTCACAATTGCACGACAGATGTGACGTATGTATTATAGATTTTGCACGTGACTGTTTTGAAAGTCTGACGGAATGGTCACAGTGGACACGGTAATCCCAGCTATGTAATGGTTCGCACCTTTCAACCAGCTATGAGAGATCATAGCAACGGCGTTTTTTTTTTTTTGTCACTTGACTTCAGTGAAGGTCGTTTTATTAAGAAATTTAACGAAGTAATCAGAGAGATCCTGCTCCAGAATGCATTGCACTGACAGACTTGGCACAATTAGTAATTGTAGCTTATTATCATTATTGGTGTAGTGCAGCAGGTGTAGAATGGAGACTGTTGTGGCCAGTGATCCGAGAGCAATTAAACTTGTGTTTGCTGTTTCCCTGCGGAAAGGTTTTGGCGAACGTGTTTGGCGGCATCTGCCAGTCAACGGTATGTTCAAGATCTGACTGGTAATCGTTTGATTTGCATAGTTCAACTCAGATGACTTTGCATGTCGCTTGTCACTTCCTGTGTGAAGGCGGCTTTAGCGTTTGTGATATGAAGAGCACAGTGGTGTTGAAAGTGGTACCATTTGAAGTTTTAAGCAGTGTACATCCCGAGGAGGAGGTCAGAGAGCTGGAAACTTTAAAGGACTAAAGCACTGATACATCGATGTCTTTAGGTGAACACGAAGCAAGGGCTAATAGTGTAGACCATTGTACTCAGAACTGAGACAGTTCTAAATGTACAAATGTAGGGAAAAACATAAACAACTAGAGCAAGTTCATATTTTCTGTGCTTCAATCCACATTATATAGTAAAGTTTTGCTGATAGTTGAACATTATACCCATATCTGGGTGTTCTCCTAAACGGTGGCCACAATGTGGGAAGCACACAATTGTATTGAGCGTCTTTGTATAATAATAATAATAATACCAATGCACATGTAAAGCATACAAAATCGGTCCCGCTCTCATCTCAACATGGTATTTGCCACCAGTCAAAACCAAAACAATATTAACAAGCTGAAAGGGGGCATATCTCCAACTATCATACCTGAGTCTGACATACTTATAAATAAATTGATTGTTATATTGTGCTTGTATATTGGGACAAGTTGAGTAGCCCAGACAAATGACCTAATCAAGCTATACCTGTAGCCTGACTTAACTGCATGGAAACTTACTGTGTTGTCTTCGTTTTGACATTTAACAACTGCCCGGCCGAAGACAAATTCACACACCCTAATATTTTGAGTCTTGATTATGGCGCGTAATCGCCATGGCATCACTATTTGAGCCCCAACTTTATATCAGTGTCATCAGGGTAGAAAAAGTCAAATGATAGGAAAACCAGATCATCAGCTGACTTCATTTTATTGCCTCGTAATGTTGCTGAGCCTCGACCTGACCAACTGAAGCTATTTTTTATTGGTTTGGGGGTATATATGCATTTTTTAACCACATGATCACATGTTGATTATTGAGATGAATGTGCAGGGTCTATACATCTCCAGGGTGAATTTATTATTTTTTTTACGCTTTTCCCATACGTACACAGCCTAAACATGATAAACTCATGTGTCAGTACACTGCATAAATTTAACCTAAAATTGACTGTAAATGATTCCACAAAACTCAACACTTTCTGTAACCAGCACACCGTGGAAGGTTTTGGTTTCCTCTTGTTTCACCAAAGGCCTGACTTGTGTAAATATGTCACAACCAACATGATTTGAATAACATTTCCTAGCAACCAGTGACTTTGCATAGTTAGCTCTGCCAAGGAGATAAAGTACTAACAAATGTAATTTTTCTCAGTCGACTCATACTTGTCCTGATGAAAGGGTGTGACTGTAACTCTACACCAAAACTAGACCAACAAGGAAGGTGTGTCATGCAGTGACAATAAGTATAGCTTGTGAAGTGTTTAGAAAATGGCACTACTGAGCCTGATAGACTCATATCAGTGCCACACACATGTACACTACCACAGGAATGTCACTGCTGCACTGCTGGGTGTCATACACCACCCAGGATCTTTTCAGTCGGGGTCTTAGCTGTTTACTTTATTTCTGCCAAGGAGGTTATTTTTGGTTACATTGGTTTGTACATTGGTAGGTTTGTGTTTCTTAGCAACTTGGGGTGAACAATGGACAAGGATTCTTCAAAACTGTGGGATAGGAGGGTGTTTTTATTTGGTGTTTTTTTTTTTTTGTTGTTGTTTTTTTTTTGTATTACAGAAGGCCCAGTGGCATGGTGGCTAGTGATTAGCAGGTCCACCTTATAGCCAAAAGGTCCTAGGGCTCAATTCCTGCACTAGGCAATTCTGAATGCCCGTGCTTGCATGGGTTTCCTTCCGGGAATTATGGTTTTCTCACAATAGGCTAACTGGCTGTTCCAAATTGACCCTAGGTGTGAGTGTGATTTATGTGTGTTGCTCTACAATGGTCTGGAGAGCTGCTAATGGTGTACACTGCCTTTGCCCAGTGTTGGCTGACATAGGCACCAGCTTACTGATGAGATATATATATATATATAGATATATACACGCACACATATACTGAGAGGCATTAAAAAGGCAACAATCACAAATGTACATGTTGTATATAAACATGAAATTTTTAAAACATATTTAAGTACTTAAATGTGGCATAGTCAACCAATTTCTCATGAGTAAAAGTGAATGCCTACATTAGCCTGTGGCACGATCACAAGTCTGATACCTTAGCTACTCCTTGATTAATCCACCAAATGGAGCGTGAGATCAAAACATGATTGTTTGTTGTCAAGTGGCATCTCTGGCTAGAAAAAGCCTGGTTAAAAAAAAAAAAAAAAGTTTAAGTTTGTGAAAAGTGAAGATGCCATGACTGCCACAAGCAAGCAGAGATCAGACCCTGGGCCGGAATGACCGCAGCAAGGGTAGCAGCACACTTTAGTGTGCATCATTCAACGGTTGTACGCCTCCAGGCACACCACACACAGGCAGGAACCACCGGAGACTGACCATGACCTGGCCAGCTACATGTAACTACACGTGCACAAGACCGTCGTATCTGGGTGATGCATCTGAGGGACCGTTTCGTCCAGCAACAATGACGGCGGCTGAGGTTCCTGGTACTCACCGCAACCATATCAGTGTTAGTACAGTGCGCAGAAGGCTCAGGGAAGAAGCTATTCGGTTGTTCAGAGCATCTCTTTGTATGGTCCTGACAGACCGTAGGCGCTGAAGTACACTGAAATGTGTTTTTACTCGCCACTGTATGTGCCTGAAATGTCTATTCTTGATTTGTATATTATTTAACTGATTTGGTTAAACATAATAATAAAATTATGGAATTATTTC